>OMOT01078102.1:0-22062 GCA_900312575.1 Acanthochaenus luetkenii
TGAGTATCGAAGTATCGATACCAGTTTTGATCCGCCTATCCCTAGTGGACATTCCTTTCCCAATTTAGCTGTATCATCAGCAGATGGTTACTGTAAAATGATGACGGAGGCTGTATTTTGTTGGGTAATAATATATAATAATAATAAAAAGAGCCGATAAGAGTATCGATAATGTACCGAACCGATAAGCAGTATCAATAAGAGTAGTAGTATCAATAAAATCCTAACGATACCCATCCCTACTCACAGCCCTTTGATATTGATCAAATGCTTCAACTTCTCTATTTGGTCAGGATCACTTTCCACTGCCTTTTATGTTGTGATCACTGAAGTACTCCAGAGATGGCCGTTTCAGGCTGAATAATGAGAGTGAGTATCAGGCAGAGTGCTCGTCAAATTGCAAAAAGCAACGATGTAGAACATTCACTTTGTATTATTCTTTTTTTCTCATTTCGAAAATGAAGGCACGATGTCCAGACATTCAGATATTGTCTTTTATTTGGTCAAACCCTGTACACAGTGGGAAAGATTACAGAGCGTTCTGCTTCGAAAGTAAAGAGATTTGCAGAAACATTTCTGAATGGGACACTTTATCGGTCGGGTAGCTGATTTTAATACAAAACCCATTTTGGGCACCAGGAAAATGAAAGTGTCCTGGTGCTGAGAGACCAGAGCTGCACTGACCAGCACTGCAGAAACCAGAAGAGCTCCTAACAATGTCTCTGTGTATGTTGCTGTATAATACGTTGGATGCCTTTGGATTGAGCCTATACATGGCTCATCATAATAAATACAGTAGCACATTTCTGTTGTGGAAACAAAGGGCATCTCAAAGTGAAACGTCCAATGTGCCAGAACCAGACTAGAGCTTCATTACCATCAGACATCTAAACAAGAGATGAAAACAGAGTTGAACAGTGATTTTGGTTTTTGTCAGTGTGAGAGGGCGTCACTGAACAGAAAGGTCACAGGGTCAGTCTCTGCAACAGACATGCATCAAGTGACTTTAAGCAAGTCACCGACCCCGTACTAGTTCAGCCGTAGTAAGTTGCCAAGAGCGTCAGCGAAATGCCTGAAATGTCAAATGTATCCCTTGCCTGGACATCAGACACCATTACAGTAAGGGCTTATTGAAACAGAGCACCCAGTGCACCAACATGCAGGCTGCCACTAACCCTAATGCGGAGCGAGGACCAGAGAGCCACTAAACCAGGGGTTGGATACAATGAAAAGCAGATGTGCACTATGGCTCCCATTTGTTTACCTAAGAAGAGACTGACTTTTATTTGTGCACATCTTACCCAAATTCAGGGGATATACAATAAATGAACACAAGTGATTTACAAGCAGTTTAGATGTTAGATAGTTGATTTGGATAAGGATATGAGGTGAAATGACCGTTGCTATCTCCACTGTGTGGTCTTTGGCATAGTGTCATTAATATGTTACAGTCAAATAAAAGCATTTTGTATCAAGCCCGACATTTTCAAAGTGCAAACAGCACTGCTCTAAATAGAGATTTTCAAATAGAAAAAACCTCCCAGTTGTGTTCCATATTGACGTAGTGGAACTCCTCATTCCGTGACTCACACATTATACCTGAACATGTGCTGTTATTTATTTGTAGACCTTTTGAGGACGATGTGGGATCAATGTCACAGGCACAGAGTTATAAACGTGATTTCTTTCCTCACTAATCAAAGCCTAATAGAAGAAGGTATTTGTCTAAATGGCCGGACGAGATGTCCAGCTCCATTTTAAGACAATCATGGGGCACATTATAAATGTAGCGTTGCTGTGTTTTACAGTATATCATATGACATAATCAATTGGGGACATAATCTGGTCAAACATAATCTTAAATTGTTTATTGGGACGCATCTTTATAATGAAATCTGCTCGTCTGACCAAAAATAATAATATCTACAATGGCTTCCAACGCTTCACTCCATTAATAATATGAGCTCGTTGTATTTGTCTGTCAACTTTTACAACAACACTCTGGAAAAGCGGTGGAAACTCTGATGTCTTTTAACCAGTGATGTAATGTAGAGAATGGACCAATGCTTCTTAAGGACGTCAGTCTACATAAGAGCCATGTTAGCATTGAACCACACATTTATATAAACCATCTGTATCCGTGTGAAACATCTTTATTTTACAAGCAAGGACTAAATCATTGGAAGCAATATGAATGATTCTTTGTGATGGTTTCTGGATGGTACTCGGTTTCCACTGGTAGCAGAGCAGCATTGCATTTTCAACCATATTATTCATTTACCTTGATAAACTGAAGTACTTTTGAATCAGAAGAAGCAGCTGAGGGCAATACAACATTCCTGATTCATGACACCCAAAAGCAGTTTTTCAGTCCTAAATGACCTTTTCTAAGGAAATAGTCAAATGACCATTGCAACGAAAAACATTGATTACACCATCGATGCTTAACTGTTGAATGCGCTCTCCAGAGCCTAATAAAGAATAACATACATATTTGAACTGCATATAGCACATGGTCCCTCTTATTTGAAAGTGTTGTCTTTTAAGGTACACCCCTTATCTAGGCGAGCTTTTTTTTAGGCCAATTTTGGTTTTGTCCTGAGAGCAGCAAATGACACATCACTTCTGGATCTAAAACACCAGGGCAATAAAAGGCTTGGAACTGTTTAAACCGAGGCAGCCGCTGTGGGGAACAGCGAGCCGCACACGGACAGACTCCTTCGAGATGAACTCTGCTTTCATGGTGTGGGCTCTGCCGTTGCTGGCCACAGTGGCAGCTCAGGATGGCGACCATTACGACATGGCCTGGGTCAACAAGTACCGTCAAGGCTTCAACTTCCAGTGCCCTCACGGAGAGGTCCTGGTGGCCATAAGGAGCTACTTTAGCGAGGAGGAGGGCTCTGACCGCTTGTGGACGTTCGAGTGCCAACGCACCCCCGAGGGACTGGGGGAACCCAGTGACTGCTGGTGGGACGACATCAACCGTGCTGGGCTGGAGTGGTAGGTCCTCTGTGATAGCTGCCCCTCGCTATGTTGGTTTCCCTTTTGACCGCCTGCTATCCTACTTGCTGTGATTTTTTAGCAGATGTGAACTGATGCACGTTGAAAGACATTCAGACTGATTGTGTCGAGTGTTGCTTTGCATTTATATAATTTAGAGAGTTTTTGGGGGATAATAGCAAATAGGCATTAGGACACATTCCCCTCCGGTCAACAATCCCAAACATGTTTTATTGCAGCGGTATTGGTGGTGGAATATCTAGTGGCGGAATTTGAAGGTGAGTTTTACTCTAATGATCTGTAGCTTCAGGAGTTTTTCTCCAGTTTGAAATCTTACTGCGCACAACATTTCGCTGACTGTCCTGGTCGACATGTTTTCAGGCCTTTGACCACCAGGGATATGAATAAGTGATATGGAATGATAAAATACTACAGTAATCCTGAAATGCACAGAAAGGATATAAGCAAAACAGTCATCTGGACAACTCAGATTACACGTGTACAGGAAAATGCTGCAGTAAAATATCTTTCTATTTTGTATTTATTTTTGCAATAAAGATTCTCTTATGTTCGGTATAGATTTTTAAGTAGCCTACTTGCTGTGAAAATGTTTTGTGCATCTCAGATAACAGTGTTAAATATATGCATGAAAAGCATTTGGGCCCAGACCAGTAGCCCAGAACAATATTTATTTTCCTGACGAATTGAAAGCACATCTGAGAGGAACATCTTTGACCCATCTATGGGTGGGATATTGTTCCAAGGAAACAGGAGGAAGTATTGATCAAACACAATACACCTTGAACTAATTGCTGAACGCCGCATGATCGTTCACATTATTTTATCCCCTTTAACTGTGGGAGACACTTTGCTCTCTATGCAGGTACTGAAAGTTCACTATTACCACACAACACAGGCCCATACGAGACCTGTGTGGAGTTTGCTGCTTATACTGTTGCATTAACAAAGCCGCTCGTGTTGTGCTGGCACACACACAAGTGGGACACCTCCAGACCTCATTTGGAACATAAAAGCAGACAGCTGCAACAAGACGATGACTTTGGTCTTTTACTGCAAAACAAACTGGATGCCACAATTCTCCTTTCCAGCTTTTACTTACTTAGTAGATTTCATGTATGACAACTCAAATATTTCATGTAACGTTCATGTTACATATTTGCGATTGAGTCAGCTAAAAACACAATCAGAAAATGTTAACCTCATAGCTCTCTGTAAACAACTGTTTGCATCAGAGAACTCAGGCAAACGGATAGTGGACTCAAACATTCAGACTACTTTGATTGGGTTTGAATGTAGAATCCATTTGATGTCTCCATGTAACTATGGCCAGTATCAGCCACCTTCACCTGGTCAGCAAAGTTAAAAGAATCTCTGGTGTTAATGGTAGGTCGTGTTGGACTTGTCTTGGTCTTGTGTGGTGTTTATTCAAATACAATTTAGTAAAATAAGACAGCACAGTAACAGTATAAAACAGTAGTGCAACATCAACTTAAACAAGAATTACAATCACAGTGTGAAACAAAAGAGCAGCAGCTACACAGTAAACAAAAAAGACATTCAAACAAGTACAGTAGTCTTCACATAGCAGTAGCAACTTAGTATTGCTCACAATCTCAAGAACAATGGCAGGTTCTTAGCAACACTAGTGCCACTCCTCGAAACTAAACCCTTGCATAGTGCGCACATCGCCGTTTTACTGGTGGGATTTTCAAGTGTCAAATTGCCAAAATGCTGACATTTAGCTAGCTGACTAACGTCACACTCTCCGCTAGCACTGCACCTGTTGTTGTTTTCCTGTGTAGCGTGAATGATCACATGATCACATGATCAATTACGTGATATCGGATCGGTGCATGGACTTGCGTACTCGCTGATACCCGATCCAGCACTGTAGGCAGTATCGGAGGCGTTCCTATACTGGTATCGATATCGGAACAAGTCTTCTTCACTTTCTTCTATATTAAAGCTCTCTGCCTCTCTGTCTCTCTCTATCTCCCCACAAGCAACACAAAATTCTAAAATAATTTAGAAATAAATCTGTCTGTCTGTCTGTGTAGCCCAAATATTTACTAGATGTCAGTCCACATGTATTAATCAACAACAACAGTAAAGACACTGGTAGGTTGCTTATCAAATATATACATATATGCTCCTGTGGTGCAAATATGACCATATACAATTTATTATTTTGACTGTGAATCATATTTCCTGAAAGTAGCTCAACCACTGATGTTTCACATCACAGTTATTTCTTACAGTCCTATTTCATTTAGTAACTGGTGTTGGTGTAATGAAGGTAGTAGTTGGAGGCCGGGCATGGTGATGAGGTGTGTGGCTCTCCAGAGCGCACATGGTGGTATCTTCAATAGTATTTTTAATTAGAATGACACATATTTAAATTGAGTGATTCAGTCAATATTTGTTATTGTAATTAAAATATGGAATATTGAAGAAATATTGAAGATATAACCTCCTGCGCTCTGGAGAGCCACGTGACACCTCAACTACCATTTTAGATGCCACCCCAAGCACTCATTGGACCCCCCCTTGGCCACCCCATTAAGAAAAATCCTAGCTCCGCCCCTGCCATTGAGAAAAGTTAAGCTTGAGTGCTTGAGATCTACTGCACCCAACCCAGTGATTCAAAGACAGACCCCGAAGGCTCTCAATCCCAGCACCACTTGCCTTCCTTTAACATAGCTGCCTATTTGAATTACACTGGCTGAGACATTTCCCTGCTGGGAAAGACCTAACCTATCCCCATTGGCTAAATGGGCTGTGCCCATGTTGCCATGACAAATGTCTATATATCCTGGAGCTCCTGCTGCTCTGGGTTGGTATTCGTGGATCTGTTGTGATGACAGCTAATTGTATGGGCCATAAACAAACTGCACTGTCAACAAACCAGTATTTACATCAACTCTCTTGAGGATAAACTCCTGTACAAGCCACCTGATTCACTGTTGTACTTAAAAGATCTACATTGACACTCTCATTCTCTTTGTCTCATTGGCCAATCTATAACGTCGTGTTGAATGTCTCTCGAATGTCTTTGACGTGACCAATAGCTCAACAAAAAAAAACGTTCAATTAGTCTTCGAACTGGATATCAATTAGACAGAGGAAGGTATATAAATGTATAGAAATACAGTGTGTCTTTTTAAAAATCTTTTTCACTATGTACTTTCACTGACATAGATGAACCTAGATTTCTTTTTTGAACTCAAATACTCTCGTGTCTCTTTGCAGGACTTCAAGATGCACCAGTAATGGGCTGATAGCAGGAGTACAGAGCAAGTACGGTACTTTGAATCCGTTCTTGACCGGGAGTGGCAATTCTACTGCTGCCGTTACAAACGCCGCTGCCCCTACTCCTGCATGTATGTTCCCACAGAACTATGGACATTTGAAGGGGTTTTATGTTTTGTTTTTTTAAATGAACTTTCTGTCTTTTCTAAAGGATGACCACTGACATGCCAGAGCACTACAGAGAAGAGGGTGAGCTGGTTGTCCCAAGTTATGGCTACTTCATCAGAGGTGCCCAGACCACCTTCAGCGGAGTGCTAAGGTTTGCTGACAACAGTCTAAACTTGCTTTTTCCTAATACATTCTGATCCCATTTGGCAGTGGTTTGGATCTAGAAGACATCAAATCTATGCCATAATTGTTGAAAAGATATATCTATAGTGAGGCCTGTGGGACTAGAATGTATTGGAAGACCAAACAAGAAATCAAAACAAAAGCAAATAACCCAATAATTCATGATTGTTGAAATGACAGGACTTTGTGATGTATTTTGTTTCAGAGATCGGCAGTGGAAGTACATCCTGTGCAGAATGACAGACTTTGACTGTGAATTTGTGAATTTATAGAGTTCTACCAATTTCAGCAGCATTTCTACCATTACATAAACAATTCTAACTAAAAATACATATTCACTCTCCCACTTAGAGGAAAAACAATTACTGACATTATACATCACTCTGTGAAAATCCTCTGGATTCAGACCATGGTTAATGTTTTCATTTGTATTTACTTTTGACAAATGTATCAACTTTGACATACACCAATACAATCAGTGTTGAATGTTACTAGTTTAGCATGCAAAATGTTCATATAAATGTAACTGTCAAAATAAAGCAAACGTCAACATGAAGTGTCCTTACAGGGGATCGGGGCTCCACAAGCCAGCTTCAGTGTTTTCATTTATTTGGGTAAGGAGCTGGAAGTCTTTTGGAAGCAAGTGACAGCAGTTTTCCAAAGATGTCCTAAAATGTCCCCTACTTTTACTCACCTTGTAAGTCTGTTATTGCATCTAAAACTATGGTGTATTTATACTCAGAATGCACAAAAGACCAAATATTTAAATGAACTTTGTCCATGATGCATGCAATTTAGGTTCACTTTGTATAATTCTTACTCAAAAAGAGATCAGATAACAGACTATATGTTTGAAAATGGAAGGAATATCATAGTTGAATTCGTTTTTTCTAAAATATTTAAGACACATGTAGTACACAAGTAAGCTGTAACATGCACTAAATGTAGTCACCTGAATTTCCCTTAGGGGATCAATAAAGTGCAATCTAATCTTAGTTCTCTCTCTTGAATACTAAATACTGTCTTGGGGAAAAGCTGTGGGAGGAAGGGCCATCCAAAAGCTCAGAGCACATAGAGGATGAACTCAGTCATGACTATATCAAGCTCCTTTGGGCTTTACTGGGATAAGGTAAACTCAACACTACTTTCATATTGCCATAACACCAACAGTCTAATTGTGCTGGTGGGAAGGTCCAACATCCGGGACTTCCAAGTTGGCTACTAAACAGCGTTGCATTCACGTGCTATTTTGTCTGAAAATCAACGAAACAAACAAACGATAAACAAAAGTAACAACCTAATTTAACAAACTGCATTTAAACAAGTGATAGTTATGACGGTTAGTTTGGCTAACTACGAACGGGTAATAAAAGTGCATGTGTATGTTTTTTTTTACCATTGACTGACAGCAAACGTGACTTTTCCGCCACGTTGAGAAGGTTAAAGGTTATCATTGCGTCATAAGTGGGAAACTTCAAAATCTTCTCCAACTTACCACATCCATCAACCAAGGATGAATGGCATTCATGTGAAATGTCCAAGCAGGAAATACTTTGTTCCCAGATATATCCAATTGCATGCGAATGCAGAGTTACTCAACACAGCCACAGTGAAGCTGCTCAATGGCCAACTGCAGAAAACTGAAGTTGTACTGAGCAACTCCCAAGTTTGAGCATAATGTAATGTGTATGTGTGCAGCAGAGAAATGCTACATGGGGTCTGGAAGCCACGTTGTCATTCCCATTCAACTTGTTTCGGACTGAGCCAATAGCTTTTCTTTACCAGCTGAGCTGGGTCCAGGCCAGCGGGCTCTCTACACGGTCTTGAAAAGAGCTGGGGACCGGGCCAGTGGCTTTCAGCAATGTTTGTTTATGGCAAATGCTATCTCAGGGCACAGAGCCAAACACCACGGCATGACACAGCTGTCCCCGGAGCTGTTGGCTGATGGCAAGCCACACGCTTGCAGAGGCCTGCCTTTAGGGACGCATGGTCCCTGTGGTGGAAGCCTCCTTCCTTAAAAGACGGGGATATAGTCTATAGCCCCTTGCATTGAATTGACCATTCCATCCACTCCTCCATCTAACCTGTTTTAATTACAGCTGGATGAAAAACTATCCTTCAACAATATTTAAATTTGCTGTAATTAAAGTTGATAGGAGGAGCCACAAAGCTATTAAAGTCTGCTTACTGCAATCACGTTTGGAATCTATAGTTTGCCACCATATAATTAAGGGATAAGTATACATTTACACCAACAGAGCTCCATAGAAAAAAAGGTTTTAACTTCTGATGAAAACCTGTAAACTCTATATTCTATAGATGTTTGAAGCAACAACAAAAAAACACCCCAAATTAAAAACAGATTACTAAGTCTGAGTAAACAAATCAATTATGTATCAATAAACAATAGGAAGTAGGTATTGAATCATGTGTGATTGATCACATTTTGAAAGTAATCCTTAAAGATATCCTTTATACACAATGTTGTTTAAGTGTTATAACTCATTATTATAGTAGCAGCAGTCATTTCTTAAATCGCTCTAGATGTGCAGACATTGTTTAGGGATGGCACTTGCCTCTGCCCCTCATCCCAACCCTATCATCTGTACTGTTATCCATTTGTTTCTGTGAAGACTCTACACTTTGCTGATCAAAACACACTATACTATACAATACCCACTCTCACTGGAGATGAGAATGGTTCTTGTACAAATGAATTTGATTAAGGACTATGATAACACTCAGCAGGAATGCCTCTTTAATCAAACACCAATCAACTACACATCACAGAATAATAGAACATTATGTTTTTGTCCTCATTTCTCTCAGCTCAGAACTTGGAGCCAGTTAGTCCAGTGAATGTCTGGGTTCATTAGCCACGGTCCTAGGGATGGGATGATGTGCTTTTCTCACGACACGATCCGATACGCGATATGGGGTTCACGATTTCGATACAACCACGATACGATGTAATAAATAAAAGTTACATGACAACAAAGTATGACCGTGCAGAATTATGTTTATTTCCGAGCCACAAATCTTTCTCGCAATGGCATTGGCTTGCTAGAATGTAAGCAACAATTATCATTGTCATTATCATTACTAAGCGCATATAATACAACTTCAATGGAGAGCTTGTGAAATTGTGATGGGCAAGCCATCTCATTTGTGATTACTTCAGCAGAATAAAATGTAGCAAATATCGCAATTCATTTTTCTGTCCCACGATACGCATTGTCACATTTTTGTATTGCGAGATATTTAATTTCGATATATTGTCCCATCACTACATGGTCCACTGTGCAGCCTGGGCTGAGAATGAGACAAACAGAAGACTTCACCAGCTAGGGTTTGCCAGGACTAGCTCCTGAGAATGCTCTTGCATTCATATTCAAGTACGATCTTGAGCCTGGTCTATACGGGGAGTTTCCTTATAATAAATCAGGTACAGCTATCATTTTTCAAACGTTGCTGCAGATAATAGTCCTCGTGAAGAAGTGAGGGGCTTTGTTTGGAAGAGATGTACGAGCCCCAGTGAGGGAGCACCATGGTGCGTGACCCTGACCCAGCCCCAGGGCCGCAGAGAGCCTGTTTATTTGAGGGAGCCTCTGCCTCTCTCACTGCTCTCACTAGAGGATAAGAACGCTGCCTCGCCTCACGTCTGACAACAAGGGGATGCAGCGGAGGGGAAACCCACCGAACCTCAGTTTGCCCACCTTTTTATTTGCAGAATAGTGTTTACCCTCCTTTCTAGGCTGACACACAGATTTGAATGATGTAAATTCATAGTATGCATCATAGTAGGCATCATATCAATTGGGTGGAAGTTATATAAAGACGGGATCTTCAAAGGAAAAAAGCTTTAAGTAGTGCTTTTCTAAAACTAGAATAGATTTTGTTTATATTGGTGGTTGCCTTATGACGACCACCAACTGGAGGTCATTGTTTA
Organism: Acanthochaenus luetkenii; assembly: GCA_900312575.1. Classification (NCBI taxonomy): domain Eukaryota; kingdom Metazoa; phylum Chordata; class Actinopteri; order Beryciformes; family Stephanoberycidae; genus Acanthochaenus; species Acanthochaenus luetkenii. The sequence goes on from OMOT01078102.1 coordinate 10,571, forward strand.
CCGGCGTTTTTATTTACCTACATTTTTACCTAAATTGATTCCTTGTTGCTTCAATCTATTAACAATAACCTTGTGGAAATAGGGACAAAAAGCTCAAGCTCATCCTCTACTTCTTGTGGGTTACTATGTTCCCAGTCACTGGCTCTTGGGAAATGTCTCAAGATTCTTTGCATTGAGATCTCAGGAGGAAGTGTGTTTATACAGTTAACACATATCGGTCCTGTGATTGCAGAATGAAGTTATTAGATAATGGAAGCTAGTTGAGATTTTAAGGTAAGAATAATAGCTCACTCATTTCTTCCCTTGATTGTCTATAGAGCAAATAAAGTTGTGATTTGGGAGGCAGCCACAGTATTGTGGGAACAAGAGGTGTAAGATGAGCTCACTGACCTGCGGGTTCCCAGCCTTCTCTTTGGCTTTCTCACTTTCTCCCTGCTGGCAGCGCACCGCCAGACAAAAGCATTATTATTGCTCTTGGATTCTTCATTGGTGAATTCTTGGTATTGAAACTGCACATAATAAATTAGACGGTTTATGGCCTGTGATGGAGAGAGCTGAATGGAGCCATGACAAGTAACCCAGCATTTGTTGTTCCCACTCAATCAGATTCTCTTAGCTGGAAAAGTTACACCAGAATATTTCCAATAGCTCTTCTGTTGGCTATTTTGTCTCTCTCATTAGACATGAGGAGTTTGTGACTGCATTTCGTAGAAGTCTGGGAGCTAAACAAACGGCGCCGTACAAAGTCTTTGTTTTGAAAAGGAGTTCGGCCTTATACTGGGCTTTTACTGGATCCCCTGGCAGGTGAAAGGTCAAGGCTGTGAGTGTAAAAGATGTACAGAGGCTTGTCTTTGTGTTAATCCGTCTGTTGGCCAGAGGCCCAGGCAGAGAACAGAACAGGACCCGCTAACAGTATAGTGTTACATAAAACAGGTTCTTCTCACACCATCTAGCACGTGCTCGTGACTTAGTAGTATGGAAACCAGGATGTATGAAAATAAATCACACGGTGCAGAATGGTGTTCACAGGACACAAGCTGTCACCCACTCTGCCCTCTCTGCCTTTCCATCTGTGCTCAAAGTTCCTAATGCCGGCAGCATTTTCACTCAACAGTATATACGATACTTTAGATGTGTAAATGTAGGTTAATACAATAAAATGTGTGAACCAGACCAACAAACAGGCTTTAAGAACGTCTTCACAATATCGTTTTAGCGTGACGCGTACAAATGGAAGGACAACAACGACCATACAAGGCATCTCCCCATCCAAGTCTATTGATCAAGATCATTGTTCAACAGCATTACCAGAAACACATGTTCAAGAACACAGTAATAAATTGAGCAAAAGACACCAGAGGCGGAGATGAGGTCAGACATGAAAACAGGCTTTAAGATTAATACCCCTTTGTTTTCCCCCCAAGTGGGCGTGACCCTCGGCCTAGTGCGTCATCGTTGAAGCTATCAATGGCCAAGTTAACAATTACGGCCGTATTGTGAACCAGATGCTATTTTCATCTAGAGTAGGCAAGCACACACCTTCCCTGTCTCTATCAGACATGTGTGTTGGTGGCACAGACACTTTTTTACCTCATATTCCACCTCTTCCTCTCTGTTCTAGGCCACAAGTGGAAATCCACCCACAAAGTTCAGCAGTGTACTGAACGGTACTGGTCATCCTACTAACACGCCCAACGCTTCTATCATAGCCAATTCAGTGATACTACCTGTACAGATTTGATCACTCTTAGCCAGCCAACAGAGCACTGAAGGATAAGAAAAAGTGGTGACATAAGGGATTGTAGGCTCTTAGGTCGTCATCCTCCATTCTGGTCTCTCTGCTGCAAAGCCCGGTTTCCATGACAAACTGCGGCGATTGCCAGTGTCCTCCATGTTGAACTACTTCCCCTCTGTGTTCAGCAGCGCACTGCGTCGATCATACCACTGGAACAAGATACGAGAAAATAGTGTTACCGTCTGAATTATCACGCAGTTTCATTCATTCTTATTAGCTTATGGACAATATTGCGAGCCAAATGCTATTTTCATCTACAGGCGAGTCCACACCTTCCCCATCTCCCTCTGGGATGTGTACTGGTGGCACAGCACACATGCCAGAGAGGCAGTGTGTAATGGAAAACTACTAGCCACGGTGGGTTTCATATTAATGGGTCTGGCCCTGGGGGAGCAAGAGCAAGACAATGAAAGATAAGACAGTCTCCTGTCGCCCAGCTGTTTGTCCTTGGACAGACAGAGACCTTTATCTTGTCCAGGAGTCTGGGTCGGACAGAGGATCCCTTCAGCTTCACTTCAGATCCATTAGTGCATAAAAGAACTGGAAGTAGATTACAAATCTAAACATCAGCACAACACATCCTCGTCTGAAGCACAGGCCCATCATCATGTATTACATATTGTGTGTTTGGTACTGGTGGAAGCAACGTTTGTATTAATACTGCAAGTGAACTTGTGACGCTTGTCGTTGTCTATCCAGTTTCAAACCAGAGTAGCTGCTACAAGAGTAGTAGGGATCCTAATTATTAGGATCCCTACTACTCTACTACTTTTATTAGTAATAAAATAATAAAATAAACACCAGCAATTGTGTTTGAGTTGAAGGTACCAGGCGTTGTTAGCACTGATGCTGTTCTGGAGACTTTTCTGAATTAGTGATGAGTATTATTGACACATTATAGAGGCAAAGGATCCGTGTCCTGGTACACGTCGTTCCTAATACAAGACAAGTGCAGGTTGGGTCCTAGAGGGGCTGTAAGTGAAGACACACAATATCACGGAGTGTGTGTTTTACAGCTGAATGAACAAAAATAGTCTTTTGATTCAATGAGATAATGATCGTCTCAAGTTCACAGTGCCTGTGTGACCGTGATACTTTTATTCCAAGGTCAAAACTCTTCTCTGATTTAGGATGAATGGCAGAGTATTAAAAGTCTCTTGGACTGTGTACAGTCAATACCAAAGGGCCAACCGTGGGGGCAATAAGGGCCCCGATCAGTGCGATCATCCTGCTCTATAACGCCAACAGCAATGTTTACTCTCACATTTCAAGGTTGGAGTACGAAGGGAACATTATTGCTAATATACAAAATACTACTTGCCAAGTTGAATGACAACCTAAAATGCGCTCGGACGGAAAACAACAAAACCGCACGAGAATCAAGGAACATCCATACTGTCGAGGGGAAACTGTCCGATAAAACATTCTGACCAGCCAATGATGGGACAAGACCGACCATCCAGACGAAGAGTGGAGCCAGAGGTTAGGACGGGGGGCGTGAGAAGAGGCTCAGGGGCGCGGAGTACATAGAGAGGTGAATGTTACCTAGTGCTGTCGGTTCAGGACGATTCCCCCTGTGATGCGGCCATTGAAAGCGTAAGCGATACCCATAATGGAAATAGAAAAGTTAGAATAATTATCTAATATGTTAGGAAATGCCAAGCACGGTATGGGAATGGGGGTCCTTCGGTATGGGAAGGGGGGTCCTTGAGTCACCACTACCTGGTTCAAACGTGCAAATGCAGTGGACACGAACGTAAACACCTGCTAGTGCAACTGGACAGATAACAGTTCAGCACTAAGACACAGAGCGAGTTATACCTGTGTACTTGTGACGTGACAATAAATCAGATTTGATTTGATGTAGGTCAAGTGCAACAGCGTCGTACAGTTCTTGGTACTTGCCAGGAGGAAACGACAAGGTGACAGTGGGTGAGCAGGGGAGCCGTACAAAGGAAGACGGGCCTAGCTGGAAAGAGCTTGAGTGGTATATCTCGGGTTAGACTTTACTCGGGCCAAGGCCACAGAGGAAGAACCTGCGTCCCGCGTGTGGCTCGGCTCGGCTTCAAATAGTTTGGACGTGACTCCCCCTTGTGGAGGGCAGCGTCCAGGACGTGGTCCGCGAGCTTCCGCCATTGCCTACGTAATATCCGGTTGTGCAGCAGCCATTTTGTCTGCCCATGCAAGTCTACCCCTGACGGTCACTGCAGTTCCACCTTAGGAAATAATTTGAAATGTTATTATATCGCGTATTTCTTGTTACGTACTAACTGGGCGCCGGTGGGAAAAATACACTTCCATTTTTAGAAGTTCGACGAGGGCTCCCCCTTCGAAAGAAACCCACAATTGAGCGTGGATAACGTGGCCAAGTGAGGTAACGTTATGTCGTGTGAAGAAAGCTACTTGGCCATCATACGGTATCTGACTGATGAGCGGGAGCCGTACGCGCCGGGGACTCACGGCAACACCAAGAGAAAAATCCGCAAAGCAGCCGCGTGTTACGTCGTAAGAAGCGGGGTCTTGTTATATCAGCGTCGACTGAAGGGCCATGACGATTTCACCGAGCTGGAGGTGGTGTTGCAGGATGGACGGAGGAAGGAACTTATCAACCGGGCACACATCACCGAGGGGGGGGAGCACCTCAACCAACAGCTCACCTGGGAATCCATTTCTCAGAAGTACTGGTGGAGAGGTGTGTTAACGTTATCTAATGCTAACCTGGCTAGCGAGTACGTTACGTCTGCCGAGGAACCGGCGTAAACACAGCGAGCCTGTCAAATGTCGACGTACGCCACCGTTCATAGGCAAATACGGTTGCTCTCTGTCGCCCCCTAGTGAACGATTACGAGACCCTCGTTTTGGTGTTCAGACTGTGGTTATGTTGGTTGGAGTAGTTTGTGACGTTCGTCTAGCTGAAAGGACATTGTGTTTTTGACACCCTAGGTATCCTGAAGCACGTGAAAGACCACATCAGAGAGTGTGCTCAGTGTCATTGCAGGCGGCAAGCGGATGATGGTTCTGGACCTCGCTCAGTGGCGCGGCCCGGGAGACGCAAGGCGGGTGCCCGGATGAATGAGGACGACGACGAGGACGATGAGGAAGAAGGAGATGAACTATACTTCACTGACGCGCCTTGTCGGCCTAGATCCGCGGGGTGCAAGACGGTGTCCAAGCACGAACTGGTCTTCGTGAGTGTCATGCCGTCGTTTCGGTCTCAAAATGTTTTACCCTCCGCTGCTGCCAATATATTGATCCTACAGTTTGCAGTTGGGCGTCTTTTCTTAATGTGGTCTTTGCCGGTTTGTCGTCTGTGTGTGTGTGTTGACTTACAGGTGGATAGCAAGGGTGAGGTGAACCAGTTCCTGTCCAAACACAGCCAGACAATGTTGGACAAGCTCAACCAGCAGCGCCTCGGCAATCAGTTCTGTGACATCACGCTGCTGATCGAAGGAGAGGAGCACCGTGCGCACAAAGCTGTGTTGGCAGCCTGCAGCGAATACTTCAATGAGCTCTTTGTTGAGAAGGGGGCCGTGTCCACTCATGAGGCTGTGGTCGACCTCTCTGGTGAGTCCGTCTGTCTTTTGTTTTCTGCACACAACATTTTGCATAGTCGCTTAAACCTAACCCTCAGTCCTCTCTCTCCAGGTTTTACCAAAGCCAGCTTCCTACCTCTGCTGGATTTTGCTTATACCTCCACCCTTACTTTCAATTTCTGTGTAATGGCAGATATTGCCACCCTTGCGCGACATTTGCTGATGGCGGAGGTGCTACAGATATGCGAGAATGTACATAAACAGGTGGAGAAACAGAGGCTTACAGTCTATCAAAGGGGAGACGTCCACACGGTAGTGTCAAGTTGCCCAGCTTCTCAGGAGGGCTTCACAGAGGAGTCTGGCGCCTACGTGGTGACCATACAGAGTGACGGCCAGGCGGTGGTCACCCACACTGGTGTTGCGGTAACAGACAAGTCCTATATACAACAGCCCATCGCAGTTGTCCCCCAAGCTGTGGAGGGAGAAGGAGGGCACGCCCACAGCGGTGAGGCTGGGCAAGATGAAACTGTGACTCTAGTCACTCACAGTGGACAGGCTGGACCAGGGGAGTCTGTGACCCTCATTTCGCCCAGTGGAGAAGGACTAGAGGGGGAGACCATGACTGTGGTCACCCACAGCGGACAGGCTGGAGCCAGTGAATCCCTTGCTGTGGTTTCAGCTTGCCTAGCAATGGAGCAGCCACAGGATGCTGAGGGCCCTCTGGAAGCAGGGGCCTTCATCATAAATGTGGACCCAGACAAAATGACTCCCTCAGAGGTAGTTAAACCGGCAGCCGCCGTTTCCCCTGTACCACAGGCTGAAGCGGTACCAGTGCCTCAGCAGGAGACTACAGAGCCACAGATGGTAGAATCAACACCGCTACAACTCCAGACTGCACCCCAGAAACGGAAACGAGGGCGCCCAGCCAAGGTGAAGAAGGAGATTATAGTAGAGGATGTCATACCAGTGGAGGAGGAGGAGCCACAGTGTGTTAGCACCTCTGCCGAGGAAAGCCAGGAGAACACGTTAGATGATCCCAACAAGAGACGACTCCGGCAGCGCTCTATTGGTGAGGGGGGTTATGCACGTCTACATATGGGGCTTGAGGATGAAGAGGAGGAGAAGAAGGGACCAATCCCACAGCGAGCCACCACCCCCAAGGTACATAAACGCATTCAAATTGAGCATTGCATATAAATGAATGTGCATGTTGTGGCACATGAAAGATAGACTGAACATGACTGTGTGTTTGTAGGTGGGCCCAAGGCCTGGGAAGAGGGGACGGCCACCAAAGAGACCAGTGGAGAGTCAAGTGGAAGGACAGGCCTTGTCTGGGGCTGGAGCAGATCCAGAGGCCAAGGCAGCAGAGAGTATAACAGTGGGAGAGATTAACACAGAGGAGGCTGGGACTAAGGAACCAGGGACTGGATCCACGCAGGATCCGGTCCAAACTGAAAGCGCTGTTGATGGAGAGCACAAATGCTCTGAGTGTGGCATGTCCTTCCAGAGACGCTACGCTCTCATCATGCATACATTAAAACACGAGAAAGCTCGTGGATATAAGTGCAGTGTAAGTATTAGTGTTGGCTAACTTGTGTCATATAAAATCAGTAATGTTGTTAGTACCCACACTGTAAGACAGTTACGGTGTTATCACCATGTTGTTCTTGCACCCTTTGTGTAGCTGTGTAGTAAGGAGTTCCAGTATGCCGCCTCACTGCGTGCCCACCTGGCTAGACACAAACAGCGGAGTAGCCAACGGGCCATTGCCAAGCCCTTGACAGAGCAGAGCTCAGTGGGCAAAGCTGACGGCGATTTGGACAAGAGGAACGCATGCACCAAAAGAGAATTTGTATGCGACATCTGTGGGAAGACCTTGCCAAAAGTCTACTCTCTGCGTATCCACATGCTCAATCACACTGGTGTGCGGCCTCACTCCTGCAAGGTCTGTGGCAAGACGTTTGCCCACAAGCACAGCCTCATAATGCACAGAGCCCTCCATGACATCACCAAGCAGTCTCAATGTGAATATTGTAACAAATCCTTTGTCAGCAAGAGGAGCCTGGAGGAGCACACCAGCCTTCATACAGGTCTGTATCGGCTGCGCATGAAGTCACTACTTTACTTTTCTCCACACACCAATTCTCTGGTGTCCAAATGGCTCAGACTGATTCAACCAATGATTGGCTGTTTTCGGTGTTTACAATAAAAAATACTCTTATTTTATAGGTGAATCAAAATACCTATGCAACGCATGTGGGGCAACTTTCCACCGAGCCTCTGCTTTGAGCAAACACTTGAAGAAGCACCAGCCCAAACCCGACGTTCGTCCATTTGCTTGTTCTCAGTGAGTAGCGGTTCAGTTTTCCTTATCCATTATGAGGCCTTAGTGAAGTCCATGGGACAAGGCATGAAGCATGAACTGTGATGCGGTTTGAATGTCTCACCCATACTCAATTATGCTTCATCTCTGCTCCAGCTGTGATAAGAGGTTCTATGAGGCCAAAGATCTCCAACAGCACATGCACAAGCACATGGGCCTGAAGCCCTTCCAATGCCAGGTGTGTGGGAAATGCTACAGCTGGAAGAAGGACTGGTACTCGCATGTCAAGTCCCACAGTGTGGCTGAGCCTTATAAGTAAGTATGGGTCTGTATACCAGTCTGAAAATATAGTGCTTATCTTGACATAGTGCCCTGGTTCTCATTGCATGTGGCTCCTGAGTCTTATATTAACAACTAAAATAATTCAAAAATAGCCAGTGGTCAATGCTTTGAAAATGTGTCTAGCATAGCACAATTACCTTCTCCATATATTTTCAGGGTCTCCAATATCTTATGTATCCTGCTTATGCACTACACCTCTTTGGAATTATTAAATTTTTGTCTAGCGCTGGCACCAGCATGAGGCTGATGATGATTCACTTTACAAAACTCCTGCCCATATTTCCTTTCTATCAGAGCCATGCGTCATTAACTGAGGTCCAATTACTGTTTCAAGAGGTCTTTAAAAGCAGCTTCATCAGCTTCGACATGCTGTGGTAATTGTGTTCTGTTTGTACGGGCTCTCCTCAGGTGTAATGTGTGTGGGAAAGAGTTCTTTGAGAAGGCCTTGTTCAGGAGGCATGTCAAAAAAGCCACCCATGGCAAGAAGGGCCGAGTGAAGCAGAACCTGGAGAGGGAGTGTGAGCACTGTGGAAGGAAGTTCACTCAGCTCCGAGAATACAGACGCCACATTAACAATCACCAGGGTGAGCCTCCCAGTGTGACGGGGAATGTGACTTCTGGTGTGATTTTGTTTTTTTGAAAAGTGGTTTTTGTCAGTGCTGAATGTTTTTTTTGGCCCTCTCTCATCCTAGGAGTGAAGCCCTTTGAATGTCTGACTTGTGGTGTTGCCTGGGCCGATTCCCGTTCCCTCAAGCGGCATGTCCGCACGCACACGGGAGAACGACCCTACGTATGCCCCATGTGCCAAGAGGCCCACATAGATGCGCGCACTCTACGTAAGCACATGGCCAAGTACCATGAGGATAACCTGCCAGGGAAGATCATGTTGGAGAAGGACACTCTCCAGTTTCACAATCAGGGCACCCAGGTAGAGCATGCTGTCAGCATCCTCACGTCTGACCTGCCCCCTGAGCTCCGCCCCGTCCAGCAGCCGCCCTCAGAAGAGATCGAGACAGTGCTGATCACAGAGGAGACGGTGGAGGCCGTGGAGGCCGTGCAGGCTGTTCAGGCTGCGAGCGATGGCTCAGGGACGACGCTCTCGGATCAGAGCATCATGCAGGTTGTGAACTATGTTCTGGCCCAACAGGCCGTAACTGAGACTAAGTTTGAGGAAGCGCCCGAGGTCATTCAGACCATGGAGGTGGAGGTGGCTCATGTGGCTGAGGTCGAGTGACTCTGCTAGGCACCAACATTCCCACACAGACTGATCACATTGTTACCTACTGTCTGTATAAAGCGGAACAGAATGTAAAAAGACGCCTATTTTTCTGAAGATGTACATACGTAAGTGAACCACCAGTTGGATATTGAACTCAGCCCAGCACCGTGGGTGTGCTTGTTTGTGTGCGTGCATTTGTACATTCTGTGTAAATAGCTAGATATAACAATATTAATTGCGGCATTGACGAATCTACCACAGTTGAAGCTCAGGAGAAATAAAGGTAGAAATAATCATTAAGACACAACCTTTACTTTGGCTTATATGTTGTAGTTGTTTTTCCTTCACTGTAGCAAACATTTGGTACTGGCTGTGTAAGCTTGAAGGATAACCAAATAAAGTAAATTGCTTATATTTCTGTTCCTTTCACGGTCACATCACCTATTATGATCAATTAAAAGCTGTTATAAGCTTAATGGATAGAAATATCCTGCTTGCCACAATAGCTATTTTGGAAGTTGCCATGCCACCCACAGGGTATGGTAACATTGTGTGAAAGAAGTCACATGTTGTCTTTCAATTCTCCTAAACATGGTATGTAGTTCTCTACTTTGTACTCTATCAGACGTGTCAGATTGAGCTTTTCCCAGAAATCAGTTCACATAGTGAAATGCAGTGACCTTGTCCTCTGTGGGCTGGGTACTTTAACAGAGGAACCAGAACCATTGAGGGACCTTATGTTGGTGTTTGTTTTGTTTTGACGTGACCCTAACCCCTTTATGACTATTCTTTGCTACAAAAAAGCACAACTGGAATGACACCTTTGATAATGTTTCTCCCCACACTTAAAATAACGTGAAACGAAAGAGTATTAACATGCAATACAGCAAGTATGGATATTTATTTTGGATTTATATCAAAATAGCCTAGGTACATTGCAACATATTTACAACACATTGTACAAAAATATGGAACTGCAGATGCTTTCTGCTTTTTAACAATGTAGGCTACTTGAACATTGACTCTAGTGAAGGGTACATATTTACTCCTTTCAATTAATACAAACATTGTTCTTGCTGATATAGCTACCAGGCAATATTCACATCAATATGCTTTTGTTCAGGATGAAAAGCAAGTATTTTCTTCAGGGAAACTTTCAGAAAATAACTATACAAATGTATATACATTTATATTGTACGTTTTGGCCAGCTATCAAATGAAACAAACCTTTACCAAAAAAATCTGGTTCATGAATAAAAAAAGAATACTTGTGCTAGAAAGACGACCCTTAAAATGCAATCTCAACTTTGCACAGTGGTAAAGACAAGTCAGCAATAAAAGAAGAGAACGGAAAGACAAAAAGGACATCAGTCATGGTATCATTACCAATGCAATGGGTCAAGCGCATTATATATGGTTAAATCAAATGAATGACCATCTATCACTCAAACCTAAATACTTCAGAATCTGATACAAAAGAATGGTGATGCATTGGTCTCACAACAACGGACACAAAGAAGCACAAGTTAACAGAAGCTACAGCAGCAAAAACAAAAAACAAATTCACCCATCAATCGACATAACACTTCTGACAGGAAATTTTTGAAATGTATACAATCAATGCTGGCTTATGCCAGATATCAAAAACAGTGTACTTGACTAAATTGTACAACCCTAATTGTGGGTTACAAAGTATTAGAAACTAAAATACACCTTTGCTATGGCCCATAGCAGAAATAAGCCCTACTAAGCCCTCTAAGTTTCATTTCCAGTCATGCCTTAACATCGGAATGAATCATGAACACGTAACAAAAACTCAAAGCAATCTTGAAACTCTCGGCATTTCTTAAGTGCTCTCTCTCAAGAAAGTTGAACATAGTAAAATGCACCTTTGCTCAACACCATTTATTTCTCCTAGGCTATCATGAGAAACGGAACACTAATTAAAATAAGTGCATTTCTATTTGAATATGTATTTTGCTCTCAACAATATTAGCGCTAAATACCAGGGTTGTTTTTCTCTCGCACAAACCCTTCCAACGGTAGCTGTGAAATAGTGGATCGGGAACATGGGAACATCAGGAATAAGAGATAGATTGTGCCACTGTCTTACTCCCCCTCCTCCTTGATGCGCTGCTGTTTGTTGCGGCGGGAATCGAGGTCGAAGGAGAAGTCGGACCACTCGTCACGCGGTGGGAAGGAGATGGTCTGGCGCAGGGTGAAGCGCACAGCATCGATGACACGCTCGCCTCGGGCCTCAGAAGAGCCGACACTGACAGT
>OMOT01078105.1:0-13716 GCA_900312575.1 Acanthochaenus luetkenii
GGGGAAGCACAGGGCCAATCGGGGCCAAGAGCAGGCCCTATATAAAGAGGGGGAAAGAGAGGTTAGGGTGTAACAGTCTGAGGTTAGGGTGTGTCTGCGAGGGAAGAAAGGTGGGAAGTAGAGAGCGGGAGACTGAGAGAGACAGGGAGAGAGTGCCGAGCGCTGGGGATTCCGACGGACCATTAATCCCCCTCGAGGAAGAACCTGTCTCCTCGTGGACTGGGCTCCCGCTAAGTCCGGACTTCCCGTGATACCCTGATGGACTATGTGCTATGTGATGCTGGACTATGCTCATGCTCATATGTAAACCCTGGACTATATACTTGTGTGACCCTGGACTCTGATTAACCCTGCATGTACCTGTTCCTGTGAGAGAAAGGTAATAAAGCTGTGTGCTGTAAAACGTAAACCCCGCTGTGGACAGTTGTTGCTTCCTGTTGGTCATCTCCGGCGGGCGAAGTCCCGGTATAGAGACGGGGATTGACACAACACTCTTCACCTCTAAGTACGATCGTTATTGGGAAACAAGGCCATGGCCTCTATTGTTTTGTACTGTTAAAGCTGAACTATGCAAGATTTAATATATATATACAAATATCAGCCTGGTTCCCAATCCAGTCCTCAAGTAGCACCTGTCCTGCAACGTTTAGTTCCAACTCTACACACCTGATTCAATGAAGGTGTCATGAGAATGGGTGGCTCTTTATTGAATCAGGTGTGCAAGAGTAGAGGTGGAGCTAAACGTTGCAGGACAGGTGCTACTTGAGGACTAGATTGGGAACTACCGCCCTAAATCATTTGGGGCTGCAACAAAGAGGAGTGTCCCTCCCCCCTACTTGAGACGTTTGGGTATGAACACTTGCGGGAAATCGCCTTTTGCACAGGAAGTGACGAATCAAAACTGTCTGAGCGCTCCATCCAGAGAAAGCTGGAATCACCAACAATGGCTCAACCTGCTGCCAAAATATTTGTTTCACCACTCCCACCAGCCACCAAGAAGAAACCCGAGGAGGTCTGTAGAGTATGAAGTTTACAGACGTCCTTCAAACTTTCAAGATGGCAAACATGTATCTCTTGCTGCCACTTGGGGCTGACAATGTGTGAAGCTGCCTAGTGTCGTTTTAAAGTGGCAATCCGTGATATATTTTTTCTTTGATTTTGGAGACATTATGACATCTTTGGTGCTCAGCGCTCCTTGCTGTGGTGTTTCTGCACAGCACTTCCCACAACAGTGTGTCCAGTACTGTTCCGTCTTTTTCCGTGGGTTTTCTGTTGATGAAGTTTGAGTTTGTCTGTTCACACTAACCCCAGTTCTTCTTCTATTTATTCCGAACAAACCGGAAATGTAAAACGCATCACTTCCTGTGCACCAGAGGGTTTTCCCCGGGAAAGACCTACCAGACACCGGGCGTCATGAACTATAGCTATATGAGCTATAGGTTGAATCTCTATTGTGTTATATCAATCAGTGACAGAGCGTAGCAAAACTGACATTTGTTTACAGTGTATGAAAATGTTATGGATTATTACTTCAATCGTACTGGTATGGTGAGTTTATGACTTGCTATGAAAACTCGTACTTGCGTGGACACACAAACACACAGTTTCTCTTAGCACCAACCCCAACACACAGACACTCCTACTTTTGCATGCACACACACACAAAACGCATTTCTGCTGCTCACAATCAGCATTGGAGGTGGACGTCTTGGCTGCATATAGTGTTTGTGACAGTGACATGACAGCATTCCTTTATGACTCCCTTATATTCCCCTACAGTGACAGTGGCAGAATGGAGAGACCTGCCAGGCATCATGGAGAGGAATCCCTGTCTAGCGTTACCCTAAGGCTTCCCCTCCCCTCACGTCGACATAGATAACCACCATAACCTCACGGGAAGCAAAGACAGGGAGGGATAGAAGGAGAGAGAGAGCGGAGACAGAAAAGCGTCGCCAAAATACGTGCTTTCCAGGGAGGCCAGATCATGTCATTTCTTCTGGACGAGGGAGCAAGTGAAATATACTCCCTCGCATCATGCCCAAAATATCAGCACCTTCTTTCTCCAAAAATACACAAACATAAGCTCAGCTTCATATACAGTATGTAGGGAAGGACTGGGGATGGAGAGATGGAACTATGGCGAGAGAGCGACCCAGGAAGAAAACAAGATCGGTCCATTACCCGCCGTGATTGTGATTAATAACAAACATCCTCTCTGTTCTGTTACTTGCATTGCCTGATACAATGTGGTGCTAGTAAAAGCTCTAACGGCAATGGAGAAACACTTTTTTAATAGCTGTCAGCGTGTCCTTCACTGTGTATTTGAAGTTACATCCCCTGTCATATAAATAATAGCATAATCTTTTAGTGCTCAGGTAGCAGACCTCTAATGGAGAGAGAAACAGCAGTAGGGGAGGACACCAATATGCCAAAAGCTGTTAGCAGAGTCTTAAACCCAGATATTTAGTTTTTATGACTTTGCCTAAAACTTTTGATTGATGTGATGTTTGTGTGGTGCAGCAACTGGGTTTAGCTTTTTGATCAGTCATGCTGAGGTTTTCCCAGCCATCCTATAAATGTCTCTTTATTCACGATCTGGAGATTTGATTAGAACATGATTCTAAATAAATAACCAGGATTAATTACTCTACTTCCTTGGCATTTAATTATTGGCTAGTGGGGCAGGTGACAGCTGAAAAACGCCAAGGAAGTCAAACGACAGAGAGCACTGGTGACGCCAAAACGTTCTTGCTTTTCCTATGTTGAACTTGATTCTCTATGTGTTCAACTGGTGTAGGCTTGACTGCCGAGAAACGGGAACTGTTTCGAAATTCTTGGTTAAATTGCCTCAAAATTCACTTAAATAAACAACATGGTGTTTAGTGCTAAATTAGTATGATTTAACCCAATATCTGAAAGATGTTACAATTGCCCTGTCACTCCATCCATTAAGCGTGACTGGGCGGCAAAATACTGCTGATTTGTATGGCCATTATCAGAGATCCAAACTATACATTTCAGTTTCACTACTCTCGCCCTAAGAACCATCTGGATATCACATGGAAAAACAGGAACCATCCTTTAAGTTTGAATCTGTCCTCAACGGGTCAATAACCTATCATTATAGAGCTTCACACTCGGCTGGCTGCAAATTGACTGCCTGAAGGATTAAGGAGAAAGGCAATGACACCAATGGTGGAGATGAGACAACATTGGTCATCTTCTCTACCTACTACAAATACTGGGGCTCCGAAAAAGAAAGAAACAGCAGTGTGACAGGACATAATCCTGTCACTACGGGTTTTGTTGGTATCTTACCAATATATACTTACTTGGATCAATGTCCCTTCACTGTACAAGGACTCAATAGAAAGCAGAACAAAAACTTATATGGGTCAAAGTGATATATTTGTCACTTTTGAATTGAGAATTTTGATCGCCTATCTCATTTTTGTTTTGATTGTTATTCTATTCAATTATGATTCCTATCTTCGTGTTTTCTCAGGAATGACAAATGTTCTGTAAATCCATTGTATTGTGAAGATGGATTCTTAGCTTTTCTCAAAAACGTCATATCAGGCATACAAAATAAATTATTTGCTTCTTGGGGAGTGATCAGAATTAATTCAGCATGGTTGTGCTCCCAAGGTGTGCCTTCAGTCATTCAGACATAATGTCCCTATCTGCACGACTATTACGAGCAGACTTGTTTTTCTTGTGTACTCTGTACATTGGTCGCAGTTTGTATGGCATACAAATAATCAATGTAATTTGTCTATCAGGAAAGCAGATGTGACTTTCAACAATTCACAAGTACAATAAAAGCTATGTGAATGCGGATAACAGTGATATCCGTTCCTGATTTTACATCACTGCTCTCCGCAGGCCATTAATAAAAAGGCTGCCTTTCCATTTAACCTTCAAATGCAAAAACTGCACAGAGTAAACAGTCTAAATCTGATTTCTATAGGGTTAGACCGATATATAGGTTTGCCGACATATTGGACCGATATTGGTGTTTTATTACAGTCATGTGGTCCATTGCCAATATGACCACAGCTAAATAAAAACAGTCTGTAAAACCTGCAATTCAATTGTACTTTATTTGCACATTGTATTTATGAAGTTAATCTTTCATTATTGTTTCGTGAATTCATTATTCAGTTAAAGGTGGTGATCTATACCAGATATTACCATTGAATATATGTGGTGGGTTACCCTGCCTTAAGGAGCTGCTAATATTTAAAGATATTGAGTAAAATATTGTCTATCCACAGATGAAATTCAAATATGTATCTGTATCAGCCTTCAAAAAGATACATAGGTCGAACCCTAACTTAAACACCACCTCATTAATGGGATTGTGATTAAATACATTTTGTTCAACTCACACTGGAGTGTAGAAGTAACCCGTCATTTCCTTGCCAGTGTCATAATATGGCTGGCAGCTGTCTTTTGTTGTCTGTGCAACCCATGATTAAAAAAGCAATCTAAAGTTTTTTTTCACAGAGCCATCCCCCGGATTCAAAGAAAAGAGTCTGACGCGAGGAGGGGAAATGTGCTGGGAAAAAGCAAAAATATTTCAGTCAAGAGTGAAAAAGTGAAAGGACAGAAAAGAAAAGTAATGTCAGTCAATGCAGCTTTAATACAGCAGCACATCCCAAGGGAAGTGGGAGGTAGTGGGGAGTGGGAGCGGCTGGCGGGAGCTGTTTCTGATTCGCTGATATGGTTTTATTATCTCTTTCAGTACCGAACAAGGCGCTGGCTGGCTGACTGGGCTGCCTGCCGGTGGCTGGGCTGATGGGGCTAATGGAATTCGAATGCCGGGGCCTCATCTCTCAGTTGTGATGGTTGGGTGACAGGCCCTGATGGATCGCCAGAGCTGAAGGCCCACCTGACAGTCACACTCAGCTGATGAATTGTGAAATGAGACAGACACACAAAAGCTGTGGGCAGCCCGGACCTGGACTGATACCCCCCACCTCCAACACCCCCCGCCCCTTGGATGACCGACTCTGTACGACAGTGAGAGCCACAACGCTCACATCTGTCTTCCACCCTGACTTGTTGCTGGGGTAATGTGGGTGGCTCTACTGGGCGCCACAGAGACACACGGCCCAGCCTTGGGACCCGGCTGTGTTTCAAAGTGTTTTAATGACGGACTGGGGAATGTATCAAGCTGACATCGCTGCTAAATGCAGTCCTTGTGGTAAATCCCCTTAAAGACACTTCTGACAGCACTGTATTATCTACTTGCCGTCCGTATCTACATCAAGAGGTGAGGTGAAGCCTTGTGGTTTCAGATGACCTGTAAATGGGCTATTAAAAGAGATGCTGTTTTATAGTATCATTACCTCGTGACAGGAGATCTCAATGCAAACACGGAGGTGCATATTCATTGATCTAAAATGCTGTCGACGGGTTGCAGAGGAGTGACTGGGGAGCTCAGAAATGAACCTTACAAGGCCAACATTTGCTCAGCTGGAATTACTTTCAGCGGAGCAAAGGGGTGGGCGATATGACGATATTAGATCGTGAGCGATTAAAATGTCTCCACGATCTGCCTCTCCAGAGAGATCAGGAGTATCGGGCTAAAGTGAAAGTTAAACTGCACATTCTATCAGTTGCACTGACAATGCTCAAACACGGTATCCAACGTTGTTTTCTCAGCCAAACCTAAAATCACACTATTGGCTAGTCCCTGTTGTCCCTCCCCTAACAGATGGACCAATAAACCAATAATATCAAACAGTACGTAGTGCCTTGGGTTTATTTTCCTCCCCTTTTTATTTGACAACATAGCAGCCTGGCTGATACCACGGAGGAGTTGGTCCCGGAAAAAAATTAGACGTCGGTGATATGGAACTGGTTTTGGTTTTCCAAAACCAACACAGTGCAAAACAACGTTATTTGCAAAGTGTGCAAAGAACATGTTCACACATTGGATGGAAACACGACAAACCTTTTTTATCACCTCAAGAGAAAGCACCAGAGAGCAAGCGGAAAGACAAACAAGCAGGGATCTCACGTGAGCCTCGTGCACAGACACACAGCTAGAGGCGAGCCAATGGTCTCTATTCTTTTTCTTTTAGGTTTTGTTTCCTTGAAGGCAATATTTTCTTAAATAGGGGTATTCGTTTGATTGCACTGTTCATTAACTTGCAAAATAGTCTTAAAAACCAACATGAAAAAGAATCGTGATCATATCATGGATCGTAATCATACCAGAAAAGAATTGTGATATATTTTGCCATATCGCCCACCTCTAGCGGAGCATGTCTCCCCTCTGGAGAAAGGGCACTGGAAAGGAAAATGGTGGGCAAGGAGATGAAAAGGGATTTTAAAAAATCAGTGGGAGAAAGAGAGTGATGTGCTGGGTCCACCGGAGGGGCCTCTACCACAGTAATTACAGATTCTCCCATCATAATCATAAAAAGGCATAATTCAACAGTTTGATGGTGTTGCTTTTATTAGCCAATCCGAGCAGATGGCAGTCGAAGCTGACTTCATGCTGGATATTTTTCAAGCAGAGGATTAATGGAAATACGCAGAGAGCTTGGAGATGTCAAGGAAACTGCTGCCTGGAGACATTATAATGACGTATTACTCGTGTATATGAAGGCATATTTATTTCAGTTTAATTCTCTCTCTCTCCTTCTCTCTCTCCTTCTCTCTCTCTCTCTCCCACTCTCTCTTAATCTGCCCACAACCACCTTGTGATTGCATGACCTGTAATTGTTGTCACATTCACTGAGGAACTTGTAGGTTACTGCCTTTCTCAATAGCACTCGTTCTTTGTAGGACCAATGTTGAGAGCTTTCCCTATGAATGTTTACCTTGCTTTACTCTTATCTTTACCCCGAAACATATTCTACCAAGTTGTGCTTAACTGATATCTACTGTTTAGGGCATTGCTGTCCCCTTTTTTCTTTTTACCGTTATTCACATAATGACTGGCCTCACTTGTGTGATTTCAATGAAACTGTAATAACGATCAAGTTATCCATTACCCATTACAGAATCTGATATCAAGGAGCAGACAGTCGTAAGTAAACAGTTATGTTAGGATGAATAGAAACTCTCACACATGGCCTACTTTAAAAAACATTCAACTTTTATAAAGCTTTTGCATAGAATAAAACCCCAAGGTTTACTCTCATTAGGGAACATCAAGGAATAAGTTGTTTTGAAGTTCACCTTATTCTTTTATTTTAGAAAATTGCACTGAACTTGATTTGGTGATGAAACCTTTGGCAACGATACCTTGTACTTGACAAAATCTAACAAATTATGATAGACCTGTTCTTCTCCTTGTTTTTTGGCAGTTTATATGTAATGTTACGACATCAGGTTAAATCCTTAAAATTGGATGGTGTGCAGTGATGCACAGCTGATATGCAGTATATCTACTGCATACATTGATTGCATATGTTTTTATAACCTCCTTGAGGTCAAATGCATCAGAAGATGATGTGTTTAGTTCCTTCTTCCAAGTTCCTTGTTTTTTTCATCTCATCTACACAAATTTGTACTTTTCTATTCTTGTGCTCTATCGATTTAAGGGTTAACATTTGAATTTCAACATCCTCGGACAGTTTGATCTGCATTGACCATATTAACCAGAGAGAAGAGTTTTCTCCGCTCCTCTAAGTTGTGATGTCACACTGATGAGCAGCTCCATGGAAAAGGTGTCTGTGACACAATCCAGTGTTTGGAGCTAATTGCTTTAATGTCAATGACAATTAATTTTTATACTAAAGTTCAGACATGCATTACATCACCATACATCATCATAACTTCATAATGTATTCATTTTCAGTAAAGGTTGTGCATCACTGTGATCTATGTTTTGGGAGAGTTTGTTTGGATTCACAAATGCTTCCTGGACTGTTTGGGCCATAAAACTGACATGAAAAATGATCCTTTCTTCATACTTGATGTGTTTTCAGTCAGGCAGTGTATGTACAGATTAATCCTATCATAATTGACAATCTTCAATATATTCAAGATTCTATCGCCACTTTGTGCTTTTGGTTGTTTAGGAGGAGCTAGAATCCGATCAAAGTAATTTGATTTGATAAATGACAGCAGCATTGACGTTTGACCTTAACCTACATGAGAAACTTGCAAGATAATACTGTTGAAAAGCACTGTTTACATTCTTTTGGTGAAATGGCAGTGGGTTAATGTTGGAGGCGGAAAATGAAGGACCATTACTTCCTTTAAAGTCACAATTAAATGTCATTTTGAGAGCATCTTGTTTCCTTAATGGGATGTATTTCCTGTTGAAACAGGATATTGGGGTGGGACATAACACCTCCTGGTACATGATGAAGTCACCACTAAAGATTTTCAATTTTCCAGGAAGCAAAAATAATGAGATTTTGATATAAAAATACATGTTTTGTAATTGTAATTGGCATAAATTGTGAAAAAATGTTTAAAAAATTACATATATATATTTTTCATTTCAGTATGACTTTAAGCATTGAGATACAATATCACAAGCGCACAGGGCCTGCTCTTTTACTGAGATTGATGAGACCACAAGCACACAGTAATCTATAGTTTTACTACCATACCATCAGAACGGCTTTTATTCCAAGGATACAATACACACAGGGAGCACCACAGGAGTATTCTTCAGATAATTCACTAAATCAAGGATAGTGTTGCTATGTTGTGTTCCTCTGTAGTAAACAGAAATACAATTCCCCGGCATTGAATATTTTTCAAAATAATTCAGTTTGTGTCCATCCATCATGATGTTATCACACTAAATTGATCAACCAGAGTAGCAGCAAGTGAATTGGTTACCTTGAGATGTCACCCACGCTCTGAGCCCACAATATAGAACAGTTGTGATCTAGGCAAGGCATCAGTCACTTAGCGGCTGAGTTGGATTTAAGTGTCAGGAAGTGCCAAAGAAGCAGATGGGTTGCCATTCGAAAACTTGCCTACATTTGGAGGTCGAATGCCTTGATCTCACTTGAACTGCTCTTTCATCAATGTGCGGTTTTCATCTGATAAAACATGGCTCTAAATCTTGTTCCCTGTCAGTGAAGTCTTCAACAGCATTCAAGTTAGCTAAGAAAATGAAGACAGGAAACAACTCCAGTATGCGGTGATGAAAATGTCATGAAATATATAAGAAGGGGGAATACAAGAAGAGAGCTGGGGAATACAGCGGTTTTGGACGACAGTTCAATTATTGTAGTTGATGGGATGGCAACCCGACCCTTCATCTGCATGCCGACGAGACGGTATTAACTCTGATTGCCATACCTCATGTGTCGGGTCCCAGCAAAATGAACGGCAAAGGATATTCATAATTTATTACAAGTCGTCCACGCCGTCTGTCCTAGTTTCACAGCGGTGGCACCTGATCAATGCTGTGTGCAAATAAGGAAGGACAAATCAGGCATCGATGGCTGATGAGGAGAGGGACGAGGGTGGGACGGCAGGAGAATGATATCTTTAAAAGAGGATTTGTCAGATTGGGTTTCTCAGAGTGAGGACAGGAGAGACTGCAAAGATACATGCCCTCTGTCCGGACACCATTAATGAGGATCATCTGCCCACAAAGAGCCCGGGGACAGGGACGAGGACATCTAATAACCCAGAGGGATGGGGAGAGTTTAAAGGCTCCAATGATGAGTCATGCTCAGGGATAAAGGGCACACACACGCACATACAGACACACACACACACTCTCCTGGATGTATCCACACACAAACTCATACCGTTCTGCACAGAGCTGTAAACAGATCACTAAAGATGAGGAAGCGAATCAGACCTCTGTGTCTCTTCCCACAAAAACCCTTTCACCCCCAGAACATGATGTAAATCCCCCAAATATCCTACTCCCATCTCCTGTGCTTATATTGTTTGCATATTAATTCTCCCCCCCAAAATTCCACACTCACACAAAATATCTGCATTGTGGAAGAGTGAACATCCAATTCGTAGACTATGCTAAACCTAATGCCGCCTGGAGCTAGGTATTCAAAAAGCATGTGTGTTTGCTTGGAAATGACAGGATCGAGGTTCACCCCACTGTGCACCTAAGTCTCCACCAACTGTGAGAATTCCACCCCAGTGGGATCAATTAAAAACCATGATGCATAATCTGTCGGAGTACGGGAGAAAAATCAGGGAAAACTGATGAAGAGAACGGGAGTGGGTGGTGTTGGTGATAGTAGTGGGTGGTAGTGGGGTGAGGATGAAAAGCTTGTTGTCGCCTCTCTCTTTCTCTGTGGCGGGGCCCAAGAAAATGGCACCTTAGCAGCATGCTAAGCAGGGCTGCAAAGGACACAACAACACTGCCAACTGACGTAAACGGTGTGATGCACTTCCTCAGAAGACACGTCTAACACAGGGAAGCTCCACACAACATTGTGACAAAATCATTGCTCATCTCACACAGGTTGCTGACCATTTCAAATAAAACCTCAAAGACTAACAACTAAATCCAATGAGATTATCCATGAAAACTTTCCCCAATCTTTTAAGCAGCTGCTGCCGTCAAATTGATGAGATTCACTTAGTTCTGCATTACTTCAAGAGAACCAACTAGTCAAATTCAATAGAAGCAATGGATGCAACACATGGACAGCTTTTGTGATTTCACAATTGTTCAGATAAGTGAGAAAGCCGACACAAATATATCACACCATGCACACTTTGACGATGAATCGCCCCACTTGCAGGGCTTTTCAGTCACATTTTAGCATTTTAACATTGCTTAGGTCTTAGTGTAAAGACAAATTGGCTTCTAGCAACCAATAACACAATAGAGTTGTGAATCAGACATTTGAGTGGAGCCGACAGTGAACAACAAAAACACTGAACTATACTACAAAATCACAGTCAGCTGGAAAAATGTGGGTATCCATTCCTGACATGAAGGTAAGTACGGTTGTCATGTCTCATCACCTCTTTGTATTGTGGAAAATTGCATGTTTCTTGGCTGGTTTCCAGGGGTCTATTTAAACCAGATGGGCGACCAGAATTGGAACCAATTCATGCGTTGTGCAAGAAAAGCCACCATGGACCGAAGTCATATAGTGATTAAGACGCATCCAATGTGTGCAAGTAGTGTTTTTTTTGTTGTTGTTGAGATTTTACACTTCTCATTTCAATTGTATGCTTCGCCCTGGCCTTCATTTCACAAGTTCGTGTTTGCAGACCGTTGTACACATTTAAAACAAGAAGCACTGGAGCTGCCTAATGTCCCGCCATAGTCACCATGACATATTAAACATAACCAGTAATGCTAATGAGGTCATTCATTAGGCGTTAAGGAGTTATAGTAGTATCAAGGAAATTAGTATTTCCTCATTAATATGACACAGACACACAGACAGACAGACAGACAGACACCACGACGAGATAATGCCTCTACTGTAAACTGTTGCATGATGCTGTTCGTGGTGCCAAAATGTCAGTGTGTTGTGGAGAGGGGGTGAGGAAATAATACCATCTGAATTGGGCCCACACCTCACTTCTCTCATCATTGTGTGGGTGGGAAAGTCTTGTTAGCGCTACGAAGCACAATCTTCCACCCACAGCAACGTGTTTGAAGAATATTAAAGTATTAACAGGAAGCAACGATGGCAAATGAGGGTAATTTATATACGTGTCCTGTACCTTATCAGCAATCAGCCAATACATGTCTTGAAAAAAACACGAACGTAACAAGATGATAAAAATCGCACTGCAGTGATTTGTTATCTGAAATTTGTACAGTACACAAGTGTAAATAGATCCGTTTCCTTTGAACTCATAACAATGGGACTGGCATGTCAAAATGACTTGCGTCCAAGAAAACAACTCTGCACAACAAAGGCACTGAACATTTTAGGAGAAAGCAAGTTTGAAAAACAGTATTAGAATTCAGATGACAACACGCAGAGAAAACACGCCGCTTACCCTCCTTCCCTGCTCCTCATGATCCGGCTGTTTATATCCAAGCTGGAACATCGCCCAAAATGTCTTAAAATGTTCATTAAAAACCAAACCGGTACACTGACCCCAACCTCACTGAAAAAATATCTTTCTTTTTTTTCATGACAATGACTACCACGGTAAAATCTATGAATCTAAATATTTTGCACAACAAAATCCAGTGACTGTTGACTTTTAGGAGAAGCTTTAGGGTATTTTAACATCAAGACGAAGACACTGCTTGTATTGCCTTAACACAGCACCATGGAGACTATCCAGTGCATGTACAGAATTATATAGTGGATGATCCTGGCATCAAAAAGCAGAATGCAGGTAATGCTGCAGTACATTGCATAGGCCGCCATATGTTGGCGATTCCTCCCAGAGCTCGTGTGGATTCCCAAGAGTTCAGGCTGATGTGTTGCTGGCTGAGAGTTAGCCAGCTGAAGCTAAACCATATGTTTAGGTGTCATTAAAAGGAATGGCACACCTGAAGCACCACACAGAGACGGTACAAATCTGCAGAATCATTTGACTCCAACCAATGGTATATCCTGTGTACCACGCAGGGTCTATTTAACAATTCATAGATGCTTTTCATGAAGTTTACTGTAGTCTGAATCATGTTTATTTCACATGTCCATAATGCTTGACCTATCAACTGACATTGACACAGGCAGCATACATTAACTGTAGTATACAGTCTTTCATGAGCAGGCTTTTATAAACTACCTGATCACTTTAACACTAGTACTCATATAAGAGGTCCATTTTCAATTATTAGGAATTATGATTCACATATTTATCTCAGCATTCAAGTGAATAGGAAAGAAGTATAAAACCACAAAAAATGTCAATATACAACATTGTTGACAGATCACAAAACCCTTCTGTCTATAAGGGGAATATATTGTTTTATGATGAGTCTCCCTTGAGCTGTGTTGCTACCTACTGCAAATGTCTGAATGCTGACTTAGAGTTGTGTTGCATCATCCAAGAGAGGAGGGGATTTCATAGCTGGTACATTTGCGGTAAGCAGCATGTCCATCACACGTTTTACATTCCTCCTTCACCTTTCCCCTCCTAAACTCCCTCCGTCTGCCACATACCCCCACTCTCAGCTCCGACCCTCTGGGAGGAGCGGTCCGGCCCCCAGGGCATCTCTCCAGGACCCGCCATCCGGCAGGGAGCGACTGGAGTTCACCTCCGGGCCCTCCAGGGTCGAACACCTGGCACCAGCCTTTTCCTGCACACACAGCTCAGAAGGGTTAACAGTGTTCTGCCGCTCACCTTCCGTGCTCTTCTCCTTGACCAGGCCGCCTCAAGCTGGTTCCGGTCAGGACCCACTGTGGCTGGAGTTCCTTCCTCTGGGGCTCTGAACCGCTTCTTGGCCCCCTTCAGCTACCGAGACCGGCCTCTGGTCTTCTTTTCTGGGGTCTTTTCATCTGCTGACTCCTCCTCTTGAGTCTTTTCAGCTGCTGACTCCTTCTCTTGAGTCTTTTCAGCTGCTGATTCCTTCTCTGGAACCTTTTCAGCTGTTTATTCCTTCTCTTGAGTCTTTTCAGCAGCTAACTCCTTGGAAGTTGGCAACTTCTCATTCTCTTGAGTCTTTTTAACCAACTCCTTTTTGCTCGCCAACTCTTTTTCTACAGTATTTTTAGTCCCAGCTTCAGCCTTGGCCCGGTCATGCTCCTCCGCATCCCGGGTGGAAGCAATCTGCCGACGTGGCGGGGAGAGGGAAAGCTCCCGACGGGTCTCCTCCTGGCGCAG
>OMOT01078106.1:0-10664 GCA_900312575.1 Acanthochaenus luetkenii
CGTATTTTGATGTTTTCCAAACGCTTATCGCTTAACATGTAACGTTGGTACTGTAACGTTAGATTCGATTGCTTTGTGAAACTTGATTAGTTGTGGCTGAAATAAACTGTTATTCAACTGTAAAAATGCACTAATAACCTGTCATTTTAATTTGTCTAATTCAATGCATGCATGTTATGCCTACTTTACATAAATGAAATATAGTGTCAGACAATGATATGCAAACTGAAAAATAAACAAGTTCTGTTAAATATATACTTTTCGTTTTTATTTCTGAAAATTAGAAGTTTGGAAGTAGACTAGTATGAAAATGATGGGGACTATTGTAAGTCGCTTTGGACAAAAGCGTCTGCTAAATGATGTAATGTAATGACTGGAAAAAAATGTAATGAATGATAATCTGACGTGCTGACCGCCCCACCTAGCAGAAAAGTCACGACACGCCACTGTTGTTCTCCATATGTCCGTCAAGGGGCCTTTGATACACACACATGCATACAATACAAGTCCCTGCAACGGTTTTGTGAAATCGCATCTATTCTACATACAAACTTCAGTGAAACAGTGAGCTGGTACATACAATACGTATATATCAACACAGTTTAGTGCAGTATTTTGTGCGTATTTTTTTGCCCATTCAGTTCCATCATGTCGACGTCCAATATTCCCGTTTCTGTTTAAGTGCCTGAGAAATTCGATCCCGTGCCTTTGCATGGAGTCTTGCCCCCGGTCGCTGCGGTCCACATGACTGCAGGGCAGAGGTTTCATCCATGTGACGAGCCAAAGCTACATTACTTCTCCTTCTTGCCCTCCTCCTGTGGGAGGATGTGAGGCGCAGACCTGTGGAGCACCAGCAGCCCAGACAGGGTGAGAGAGATGCCCACCCACCACAGAGCTGCATGGGTCTCTCCAAAAATCACTCGCCCCAGGATCGCCTAGAGGCACAAACAAAAAGTCAACTCACTGGGAAATCAAGGTCAAGGGACTTTACAGCTGACTAGGCTTTCTTCTCCAGGTTCCTGGGGAACCATGACGTGTCTATGTGCTGAATATTACTGAACTAAATATAGATTATATACAATACTGTGCAAGACCATCCTTTTGTTCATTCAATTTCCAGTCAAACGGCCATTCAGTACAGATTATTTATATTTTGGCGTCAAACAATAATGCGGGAAACATTTAACAGAAGAAAAGAAAAGCCTCCAACACTAAGGAAAATACTTTTTTTTAAACAAAACAGGAGTTTGCAAAAGAAACAACCGTGCAAGACCTGGTAGACCACCAAACCCATCACCATCAGACAGACCAAATCCAGTTCCACAGGTGTTCCTGTCGATCCTTCCACTGTGAGAAGACGAGTCACCGCTATGGGTCTGAAAGGATGCGCTGCTGTCAAAGAGACGCTACTGAGAAAAGGAACTAGACAAAAGAGAAGAACATTTGCACTAGAACACCTAAGATGTGGAGGGAGGTTTTATGGACTGGTGAGTCTCAACTTGAGATTTGTGGAAGCAGCAGAAGGCAGCATGACAGACTCTCAGAACCAAGTCCACCAGTCGAGCGTGGTGGAGGCTCCCTGTAGGTTATGGATCTATAACAACATCTAGAGTTTGATTTGTTCTTCATTGAAGGCATCACGAATGCCGATGAATACAAACACATCGTAATACATCATAAAATACCGTCTGGAAAACGTTTGATTGGGAACAAATTAATTCTACAGCAAGATAACGACCTCTGCTTTCTCCTGACATTGAAAAATGAATAATTCGCACTTAATGGCCATTTTGACTGGAAATGAAATAAACGAAAGGGTGGTGTCTGACTTTTTCACAGTGCTGTATAATCTAGACTTGCGAATTGGGGCTAAGAACTGTGGCTCTGGCTGAAGATTATCGTGCACCAGAGCGGTAAATCACTCAAATACTATTTGAACTAAGCTACATTGATTTGCGAAACATCTGAGACTACATTACACTTGAAAACACGAAATAAAATGGGACCTTTCAAAAGAATCGGAGCACTACCGAGGAGATGAAGTTGGACGCGGTGGTGGTGACCGTGGCTCTGGCCGAAGAGGAGGAGAGGCGGAGGGCCTTGGAGAAGAAGGTCCACATCACCGCGTTACAGGTGAACAGCAGGCCTCCACACACCAGACGCAGAGGGATGTGGAGCTGGGAAAACACACATGGGAGGGAACAACAACACGGTTCATATAGTATTTCAACGCAAAGGCCAATGCACCAGACTCCAAGGAATGGGATTGTCTCACTAACATATCCTCAAGTGGATTGTTTGTTGTTGTTGTTGTTGTCTTTTTACAAATTTGTGAAAAATGTAAAGATACAATTAATACCCAATTATTCAACCCCAGAGAGGGAGTAGGGCTCGACCCCAACCAGCCTCTTGTAGGAGTGAGACTGACTGACTGACTGACTGTTGCTCAGCTGCATTGTTCCAATTACTGCAGTAGACAAGAGGGGGCTCAGTCTCACCCAGTCACAAGCAGTGGCTCCACCGTCTCTCCCGGTCCAGGGGCCTCCTCCAGTCCACCTGCTGATCCCTGACTCACACATCTGTTTCAGGTAGTCTGCACCGAGCGACAGTTTGGCAGATGAGGAGGCCACGGCGCCAAGAAAGCCCGCCAGTAAAGCGTAAAAAGACCCTGACATCATATCGCATAGAAGAGGGCGACGCCTGCGACATCAGTGACAGGAGTCCAGATCAATAGTCCCAGATATGCTTCACTGAAACTCTTGCTAAGCCTGCTACACTACAAATAGTTGGACTTCTGGTACTAACTTTCAAAATAAAACCCTAATTGACGAACATTAACGAGAAACGTGTTTGAGCGGGTCCATTAATATATTTATTTATTTTTAGAGGAGTTTGTTGTAAACGAAAATACAATTATTGACCCCCCCCCATCCAATGTCACTTTCAGGGCAATAGACATTTTTTCAAAAGTGACAAATTGCACCTTTTTATTTTGAAGGCAAATTCACATGTCCGGTCACTTGAACGCCTTTTCCCTTCCTCGACATAGAGAATTGGGCATTTCCGCCAATCACATTAGCGCCTGAAGTCATGTGACTCACGGCGGCACATGTTGATGACGTCTTTTTGTTTTGGGGGAACCTTGTGAGAACATACATTTCGTTTAGGTGTTTGTATTGTTTCGCTCTTTCGCAATGAACAAGAACAACAAGAAAAGTGACGTATCGTGGGTGAAGCCAGTCGAACCCTCCTTTCTAAAGAAATTCAAAAGTGATGTTGGGTACAAGGAGGGACCGACTGTCGACACCAAGGTATTAGCTCGGTTTGGCTAGGCGTGTTAGCAACGCGGAGCTAATGTAACGGTAGCCTGTTTTAATCTGTGTGACATCTTATCCATTTGACCAATTCCATGTTTATGTAAGATTGTGCCTTTTGTTAGCTTGCTACCATTGAAACGAGTCACACGCGCAACAGCATTAGCCTAATCACATACGTTAATGGTACAACAACAATGCATACGTCACCCTGAGCCGCTCATTGTTTAAACCACCACCCTTCACTAAACTACATCGTTAATCTATCTATTGAGGTGCATGTCTACTGGTCAATCCGCTTATATATCTGTTATGGAACTAAACTGGAACACAGTTTTAAAG
This sequence comes from Acanthochaenus luetkenii, assembly GCA_900312575.1. NCBI lineage: Eukaryota > Metazoa > Chordata > Actinopteri > Beryciformes > Stephanoberycidae > Acanthochaenus > Acanthochaenus luetkenii. The sequence goes on from OMOT01078106.1 coordinate 3,657, forward strand.
TTTAAAAACAGTTTAATCACTAACTTTAGTTTTACTAGTTTAACTCCCCTGTCTTCTGTAGGACATGTCATCTTACTGTTAGTAATACTATTAGTGTTTTTAATGTGGCTATTGTTTTTTATTGAACGATTTTATTATGTGTTTATTATTGGTATTTTTCTAATTTTCATACGTATTAATTGTGTAACATTTTTGTGATTTTTACCATGCCTCTTGTGACGCACATTATTATTACTATTTCATCATACATATTGCATTTGTCTGTGTTTCGTGTTTCCTCTCCAGCGTCAGATGATGCCAACACTCGATGACGACAGCGGGAGTGACCGTGAGGATGAGCTACCACAAGTTGTCATCCTAAAGAAAGGAGACCTGAGCGCAGAGGAAGTGAAGAAGGTGAAAGATGAAACAAGTGGTGTGAAAGGTAAGACTGATTGAGCTTGAACCATCATTTTACGTCTAGTGGTTTGTAATCTCATCGAAAGTTAGGCTTGATTTAATTCCTGTAAGACCTTGTAGAGGCTTGTAAAACCTCTGGACATTGTAAACTGTAAAGTCCATAAAACTAAAGCAACTTCATGACTGCTGTCTCACTTGTTGGAGATTGTAAGGCTGCCTTCAACACACGTGAGAACTGGGAAGTTTTCCACCTCGTAGTGGAAACTATGATGCTCGAGTGACGCAACCGCGTTTTGTATTAAAAAGAACTTTGAAATTGATACTTTTCAAAGGGCATAGATATCAAATGGGTAGTATGTGAGTATCGATACCAGTTTCGATCCGCCCATCCCTTGTGGAAAGTCCTTTCCTAAGTTAGCCGCACCCTCAGCAGATGGTTACTGTAAAATGATTACAGAGGCTAAGCGGTCCAGATTACATACAGCGCCACGCTCGTGATAAGAGCTGATGATCGCATACGAATAATTGTGGAATAATTAGCGCGACTGAAAACTGTTGTTTAACAGAAAAAAGAACGCAACAGTTTTGTTCTGTGTCACGCTGCTCCGTGTTTGTTTGTTATTCCAGTCCACCTTTAGAGAACGTAAAGCTGGGTCGGGAATGGCGTAAAATACGACCGTAAAGCAGGTCTGTTGCTTTTTTTGCGATAATGACGATAGAGGAAAATATTCACAATAAATGTTTCTATCGTCCCACGATATATATCGTCATATCGAACAGCCCTACACCCATACCTTGTACATTTAAATGTTTGAAGCACGTCTTTGATGAATCACACACGTCTGTCCACAGAGGATGAACCTCCTGCCGATGGTAAAATCCTTTTCAAGAAGCCAGCCAAGCGCTCCTCCTCAGACCGATTCAAAGGCATCTCTGCTAGCTCCAGCAAAAAGAAGAAGAGTGAAGGAGGAGAGAAGAAGGAGGAGGAGGAGGAGGAGAAGGAGAAGGAGAAGGAGGAGAAGCCTGGAAAGAAAGTAAAAAATAACAGTCTTCTGTCGTTTGGGGATGAGGAAGAAGACGAGTAAATGTTACTGGTACACCACAGAATCCAGACTGGAACTGATGAAGTGGTGGCTTCCACTCTGGGAAAGGGAAACAACAGGATTTTCCACAAATAGATTGTCATTACATTTACCCTCTGACATATGGCTTCAGAACAGTCTTTATTTATAGCACAATCTTCCTGCTTGGGAATGTGTGTGTTGTATGACTGATGCAATATTATCTTTTGAACACCTTACATTCTGGATGACAGGACTCACTACATGTTCCTTCTGTTTGTTTCTGTTCTGAATCAGCATCTCAAATTAATTTACTTCCGACAGGGTCAATAGAACTGTAATGATTTTTGCAAATAGTCTGGAGTATTCATTAGTGAATTTTTATACGTTGATACATTTAACAATTAATGGTGTATGAATATATTCTAGCTTCAAAGATGGAGCCTTGACTGCTTATGTTGAAGTGATGCATGCTTTTTTTTAAATGTGAATGTGCTTTTTGTTGTATGCATTTTTTTAGAGAATGGTAAAACATTAAACCAATTTGACAACAGCCTATATTAAAATGTTATTTTACTGTGCTAGTTTATATCATAGTCTTACCTTATCATTAAGAAATGAATCAGTAGGAATCACCTGATGATGAATATATAACTGCCTAATCAACTACAAATTGCACAGGCAGTGATTAGTCTGAAGATGGTTATTTATTCTGGATTAAGTATTTCATACACATACAACTCACTTTCTCAAAAACACACCCAAAGAGAAACATACTTTTTATTTTAAAAACATTTCACATGAACATGTAACCCAAGCACACAACTGGGACCACAGTAGTTCAGAAAATTAAAAGACAACATTGGAATCAAGAGACATTAGTTCACCACCATCCTAACTTATCTATGCTCAAGACAACCAGGAGGTGGGAAACTTCCTACTTGGTGAGCGTTAAAGTGGTTTGGTTTTGACCCTACATTTAACAAGATTTACTAAACTAATCTAATATGATGCACATTTGAAACACAGCCCATTATATAATGTGTTGTGTTATAAAACTCCCAGTTTCCGACCGGGAACTCATAGTTCCCACTAGGAGGTGGGAAACTTCCAAGTTCCCAGGGGCCTCATTCATAAAACGGACTTACGATCTATTTTGGTCATAGGTATGATTTACGCAGAAAACCACGTATAAGTAGCCATTTATAAAACCTCAATTTGATGTGGAAATGATCTCATCTCTATGCAAAGACTTGACGTGATTATCCTGCTGGTTATGTTGGGGTATTGCAGTTTGGGACGCCTATACGTCCCAAGTCTGTGGTGGACGTTGCAGTAGCTTTATGAACAATTTGATAGGAATGATCAATTGAAAGGTGTGAGGAATTTCTTGCCAGATGCAAGGCGTTTTGAATTAAAAACAGGATGCGATATTCTATAAATAGTGTGTCAAATCAGAAAAAGGTAACCATGGCTGTCCTTGCGTTATTGGAAGACATTGAAAACCTTTTAGAAGGGTTTTCAGAGACCAGAATTACTTGATGATCATTAAGTACATTACATATTACATGATGATCCAAGGCTTATAAGTCTCTTTCATCTCCCAAGACATGTGCTGTTAGATTTGTGTGTGGATTTAGGCCCTAATCTGGAAAGGAAGATCGCTGATTGCAAGGCACCTTTAGGTGGCGTCAATTTTAAGTTCAATTGAGATTTATAGATCACAGGTGCGTAAGTTACAAATGGGCTTCTTAGAACCTGCGTAAGCATGTTTTTTTATGAATCAACCGTAAGCACACCATCGGAAATGATCTTAAGACTAAGTTCAAGTAAATCTAAGAACATTTTTATGAATGAGCCCCCTTGAAGGCAGCCTCAGTATGGGGTTTGACAGCTGCCAATTTGAATAATTACTTAGCCTATCTATATACTTTGAACAGTGTTGGTTGTTGGTGTGCTTGTCAGAAAACACAAAGGATTTAACTGGCTGAATATTAAGTACAAGATTTCTTCAGTCAACAAGTTAAGCACCCAAGTTTTTGCTAATTAACTACTCGAGATCGGTTCTCTGAGAAAGACAAAAGATTTACCATTGAATTATTTAAAAAGTGGGCGCTTTACACATTACATTACAGCATTTAGTAGACAGGTTTATCCAAAGCGACTTACATATCATCATACCGGTTAGGTGTCTTGCTCAAGGACACTACGACAGATTGTTTCCCCCCGGGAGGAGCTGGACTCGAAACTACAACCTTGCGTCTGCGGGGCGGGAACTGTACAACAAGCAGACAAGCTCACAGAAACAACCTAATGTTTTGAACATATACAGTAGCTAAAGTTAGATGTCACCATACAGATTGTATTCACTTATATGGGGTGAAAAGATAATAACAACAAAACAGAAAAATGATAAACTAATGCTAGTTGTCTGCATATTGACTCAAGCAGGATATTGTGAAGCTATTTCCTTTACCTAGAATGCATTTGTTCCCACAATTAGTGCTGCATTACAGAGGATACAAAATAATCAAAAGGAATGTTTTATGAGTTTACCTGAGTGGTGGTGAATATATATGAAAGAAAAAAAAAACATTTGAAGTTTATAAATATGCTGAAACAAAGTGTGAATGTCCTCATCCTCTCAAAATTCAAATGGACATTTCCATTGTACTAAAGTAGGAAATTACAAAAGTGCATCAGTGTGATGCTGGTTTCCACAGACGGGCTCATATTTCAGCCCCAATGCTTAGTGGTTTCAGAGGTCTCAAGTAAACAGTAACGGCAGAGTAACCGTCTACGTGAGGAACTGATTAATAACCGACAAGAAACTTCTACTGTACACAGGTACAATAGGTTCTATTCAAAACATTTGGTCACACAACTTAGATTTGGACTGTGACAGTTATTTATGTAATAATTTAAGTTACATTAACAAGTACACAAGAGGGAAAACTCCTGATTACGAGTGTGGAAGTGCACTATCCCAAAGCACGTACACTATACTTTTTAGCATAAAGTGCAGTTTAGGACATTAGCAATTAATTTGCAAAGAAATGTGATTATGGTGTTGCAGCAGGGAAAATTGTGATTTAAAATAACGTTTCCGAGAGGTATTCATTTATGCGATGTTACTACGTACCTCAAGGTGGCGCTCTTTTGCTAGCTATAAAGGAAGAGAACGAATGAAGCGTCCTGCAGTGAACATCAACTTTTCCTCAAAAAAAAGATTGTACAAATATGGCCGTTTACCCATGGTATTAAAACCCCTATAGATGTGTCATATTGTCTTCTCCCCTTGTACTTGAGGAAAATCTAATTCTTAAGTGTATTCACACCTCTTTTAGTACTCTGGGGTTTTAATACTACATGTACATGGAGTATAAGATTGTCTTTGTCCATTTGTTTGTAAGGGAACAAAGGTGATCTTAACACCGAAATATTTTTGGAAAAGCCTAGTCTGAACATTTGTCAACAGACATGGAGCTTAAAGGTTTTGCTCAGTAGCACAGCAGGTTCTTTGGCTGCCATCACCCTCCCATCTGCATTAAACACCAGTGAAATACTGAGAAGCGACCACCGGCTTGGGCTGGCAGGGTTGTCAAATTTCTAATTTAGGCTATGTAGTGCGAGAAGTCATATCTGCTCTGTTATGTTACGCCTCACCCGACTGACCATTCAGTCCCAATGGTCTTTTGCTCAGTAAGGTTTATATTCTAAAGCCAATGAGATCTGCTCAAAACCCATTGTATAATTTAAAAAAAACGACTAAAAATTACTACAATAAATTACTAAAAAGCTGACTTTTTGGAGGGTTTGACAGCAAGGGCAAGCTTAAGCTAAAATGATGTTAGTGCCAAGATGTTTTTGAAACCCAGCCCTGTATGAATCCTTACAGAAGCCCCCCTGTGGGTCACCCTGGGTCTTCCTGGGGCTCCCGGTCCTGATCACAGGTGCTCTGGGTGGCTCTGCAGGCAGGAAATCATCTCTTGGACAGGTTTCCCCTCGAAACAAATCTGATACACGGCCGTAAACAGAGGGAACCTGGAGAGAAGGGACGGAGTCAGACGGGACATTTGAAGGGAATGAGAGGGTGTAACAGAAATTGTGAATTCATGGTAGAAGCATGGTAGAGCTGATGATGATTTCAGCATGTATTCAGAGCATCATCCACTTTAAAGATACCATGTGTAGCATTTTTAAACATCAATATATCTTTGTCAAATTAATCATGATACCGTGGTATAATTACTGTAAACAAATGAGACCATAGTCGCAACAATTGGTAGCCTCTATCTCACACCAGTGATATTATTAGTGCTAGTATTTCTCAAAGTTCAGACCACATTTCCCATAAACCCTGTTGCTTCCTGTCACAAAGAGCATTGCTACTTCTTTGCCTCTTCAATTAATGTTCTGTTTCGCTGTACAGAAGAGGATAAACATGTTGGAAGGGATTTTTCCAATCAGCCTTTCACTCCTTCCACCATTGTGAGAAAATCAGAAAGCAGAGCCCTCTTTACATTTTGTGCAATCTCCCTTTATGCTGTAAAGCAATCCAGCAGAATTCATACAAAATCCGACCATGTAAAATGCAATCTTCTCAGCAATGGTCTCGTTTGTTTACGGTAATCAAATTGAATGTGGTAATTATGAATTTATGTTAAAATGCTACATTATACTACCTTTAAATACGCTAAACAAAAGAGAGATAGAGACCCAGAAACATGTCTATACTGACTTGTCCACCAGGCCCTTCTGTTTGAGGATGTGATAAACCTCAGCCGAGGTTGCAGGACCCTGGAGCTTCTGACCATTCAACATCTCCTTCTCCAGCTCCTCTATGCTCTGACAGTGGACAGGACAAGCGGGTGGTACAAATTCACACAAAACCACCAAATATGTTAAGGAGTGGCCTGGATGATGATACAAATACACTTACATGAAACAAACGAAAAGGTTAAACTTCAAAGCGATACATGAAAAGTGTATGTCAGATGTCATGGGTTATGGTTCAGCTGCAGCAGGTGAAAATGACCAACTCCTCCCTCAGTAGTTGGCAGAGTAGTGATTGGTTTGTACTGCGGTGCTGATGCATTTTGTACGAAACAGCCACGCACTGTCCACAGTATGATATTGTTCAAATGGTTTCTGATTTCCATTTTGACCACATCATGACATAAGACTTTTCCAGGACCTGCGGACACGCTGCTCATACCTTCCCGGTCTTGGCGAAGGCCTCGGACACCCGCCGATTGCGGCCGCCATAGCAGGTGGTGATGAGGTCGCCCACACCGCAGCTCTCCAGGAAGGTTGCCGAGGAGACCGAGCCATCCTTGGAGAAGAGCTTGGCGAAGGCAATCATCTCCATCAGCCCCAGACGGATCACAGCCGCCTTGGTGTTGTCGCCGCACCGCAGCCCGTCGCAGAAGCCGGCACCCACTGCTACGATGTTCTGGCACCGAACAGAGAGAGAGGAAGGACACAAGCAGATTCACATACATCACACTGAACTTTACGCAAGGTCGAAGTCACAACGATTTGGACA
>OMOT01078108.1:0-17212 GCA_900312575.1 Acanthochaenus luetkenii
ACGCGATAACATTGTCATGTTAGATTACCCATCAGCCTGTTGGCATTGCCCCGCAACTCCTTGAACCTGCAGCCCTACTGAAGAGCACATTCACAATCCCCTATTAAAGCTCTCCTTTTGATGCCAGTGGAGATTATTGGGTTCCATATGCTAAAGTATTTCTCACTTCTTCACTTGGCAATGGCTTGCTTCGTAAAACGTATGCCTAATAGCAAATAAAACATCAAATTTGTATATTCAATAATGACAGATTTGCTCTGTTATTATAAATAGCACATGAAGCAAAACTAAAAACACAAGAGCAGAGCTGTTCAAAATTCAGAGGTAGAAGTGAGTAATAAACCACTGGCGTGTGATTCCCCCTTCCCTTTTAAGGTGCCATTTTCAGCCTGAAGGACCGTGATAGAATGTCTTACACCATGAGACGTGCCTGCACCTTTTATCAGTTATTTGTCAGTGGTTTGGTTGCAGCAGGCGCATGTCTCCTCCAAACGGCGTGCCTCGAGTTTTGGACGCAGCACGTTTTGGAGCATTCAAAGTTGAACATGTTTCAACTTTAGCTGCACCGCACATCACATCATTGTCACCATCTGGGTGGGCAGTAGCTCAGGAGGTAGAGCTCCCGTCCCGCAACCGCAAGGTCGGCGGTTCGAGTCCAGCTCCTCCCGGGGATAAATCTGTCGTAGTGTCCTTGAGCAAGACACCTAACCCCAAAGACACCTGCTCCCCGGGCGCCATAATGGCAGCCCTCTGCTCCGGGCCCCCCTAGCATGTGTGTGTTGTGCAATTACTTGTGTGTATCCGGGGGGGATCCGTGATGGGTTAAATGCAGAGAATAATTTCACTAAGTGTGTGCGGTGCTCTGTGCATGTGTGTGACAATAAAGGATAAATTATTATTATTATCTGTGGTTTCACAAGCTGAACACGCTCCTTTCACTGTCAGGCGAGAAAACAGATAGCCGTGGAGCTATTGGACGAGATTATATAAACCCTCTATGCTCTGTTCTCTCTTGGAGGAAGTCATGTACCCAAATATGGTGAATTTCAGAATGGGCTCCTCATACTGTTCTTCAAGAGCAAGCAGAGCACTTTTTCTTGTCCGTTTTTGTTTTCAGATAGCTTGCCAGATGTTGCCAAACTTTATGTTGCTTAGCAACAAGAATGATGTAACGCTCCTTGTGCCCTTTGAGCTGTTGCTCTTTGTGTTACTAGCGATGCTCACAGCTGCACTTTGCATTTGAGCAGGAGAAAAAAGTGTCCTATCTGAACATGTCCTTAAGAGGCATTACTAACACTGATCACCCGAATAACTATACGCTAAAAGAAGCATACTGTATAACCAGTCTGAAGCCGTGATTTCCACAAGAGCATTGGGAAGCCAGCCGGAGGGCGGAAGCCAGCAGGTTTTACCCTGGAGAAACAAGCTCATGATGAACAATCTCTATTTCGGCATCGTTTCATGCTCTCTGACACCTTGATTCCTTTCCAAATTGATGTATAATTTTTGAATTGCATTGTGTTTACCTCTAAACCTGTATGCTTTAATTTCCAGTTTAATTATGAGATAAACTTTAGTATAGGATACTTTACAACAACAATCAATAAAAATGTATACATGTATGTATTCAGTGTGCTTTTAGTTATTGTTATGACTTGTATATAATCACATCAGGTCTATTTTCTAAAGAAAAATGTATCACATTACATAACAAATAAAGCACAGCCTCTGTATTATTTGTGGTTCTGAAAATATCTAAATGTGTTAACAACAGCAGTCCATGATTGACACAAAGAAGTGACTACAAAAGGTATTAGTTAGGTGAATACAGTAGGTGGTAAACTACAATAGATAGATGAAACCGTCTATCCTACAAATGTAACTTACACAAACGTTACCACTGAACTGGAACAAATATGTTTAGCAAGTTTCACTTTTGTTTTTATATTACAGCGCTAAAACCAAGTGTGAAGATATCTGTGTAATGCGCAACTACAAGGCTTCAGTATGGCAATCAGATTCAGATTGGCCATGTTTAAAAAGTTAGTGGTACAAAAATAGCCGTCAGTAAAGAGTCAGTAAGTGGTGATCTGGAGGGCAGCTGACGTCAACACTGCTGAAGGGCATTTATACTGCAGTATTTCCACGATATGTAGGCTTTTCAACCCTGGCAGCCCCAGGCAGCAAGGTTTTCTTCACCAATCACACCAAAAACATAAAACATTAAAACATATTGTTTGTGCTAAAAAGGACATGCAGAGCAAACTCATTTGGCATAGAGAGTAGCACATGCCCTGTAAGTATTGTATTTTCCCTTGTAAGGGTATGTACATGCCACGAGAGCTGTCTACTATGCTGACTGAACAAATAGGCATAGTCCTAGATTTTTGTTTAGTACCATGGTTTCCGCCAGCAGCACAGCACTGAGACGGCTTTACTTAGAGTTACAAATGATATACTCATGCAAATGTTCCATCTTAGTGCTACATTATTTGAGCGCAGCATTTGATACAATTGATCATGACATCTTAATAGACAGGCTTAGAAAATGTGTTGGTTTAACGGGGAAGTGGTTATTTTCCTACCTGACAGGTAGAGAGTTTATAGTCTCCAATGGTGATCATGTCTTCTCTTCCACTTCTCTATTGTACGGCATCCCTCAGGGGTCAGTTCTGGGTCCTATATTCTCATTGTATATGCTTCCCTTGGGCCATATATCACCCAATATCAAGACTGCCACTAAGAACCTAGGTGTTATGTTTGATCCGCAATTGAAGTTTGATCTGCGGAAAATTAGTTAAATCTTGTTTCTTTCAATTAAGAAACATTGCTAAAATTAAATTGTCTTTGTCAGAAAAGGATATGGAGCGAGTCATTTATGGTTTCATTACATCATGCTTAGATTATTTCAATGCATTGTTTCCCTGTCTAAGCCAACAAGCCATAGTATTGCTGCAACTGGTCCAGAATGCAGCTGCAATGCTCTTGACTAAGACCAGGAGCAGGTCTCATATCTCTGTTGTTTTGGCCTGTATGTTCTTGAATATGTATAGGCATTCTTTATGTGAAGCAATTTGTAACTCCATGTTTTGAAAGGTGCTATATAAATAAATCCAAAATGTACTTACTTACAAAACTCAGCAGAAAGAAGTATGTAAAAGCAGATATGAAAATGTTCTGGGGAAGTGCTCCTTTTTTAGAGATTTTTGTCCCCATCCGTATGTCTAATAAACCTTTTTGTGTCACAACCATACAACAAAGAATCTTCAGGATAGACTTCAACTGGCCATCTAATATCTTCCACTGATGGGATGGGGAATATTTTTAGATAAAAGATGATAAAAACCTGCCATTAAATGTCAATTTTAAATGTGAATGGAAAATGAAAGATTACTGTGAAAGCTGTGAGTCAATGATCATTTTAAGGTCATTTATAGTCCTTTACACAATTCTTAATGAGCTATTAGACTGATAACCAGCATGGGATGATATACAGTATATCCGTCATGGCTACACAGGTGCACTGGGCTGCACGTAATAGACATTTTGTCATATGATTTAATTAATTTCCCACTCAATGAAGGTGGGCTCTAAAACAGCCCGGGAAACTAATACAGTGTCCAAAGTGGAAGTAATACTGTATTTTTCTACACATGCTGAATTACATTGATCCCTAACCTGCTACAAATTTGTGAACATGCCACAGCTTATACAACAGATTTTCTCATGAAGTCCACTATTTAAAAAAAATGAATTTTTATGTATAATAGTTTGAACCTGAATTTTCCAGTTATTACATCTGAAAAAAGAAAATCATACAAGACTTTTATGAACACATTGAAAATTATGTTAGAAAATGTGTAGAAATGACAGGTTATAGTGGCCTTTTTATTATTCAAGCCAAACTGAAAATGTTTTTCTTTTACTTAAAAAATGTACTTTAAACTTTTTCATTAAAATGTACAGTTCCCACCATCACTGGAAAAAAGGCCTTGAACAATGCACTGAATTACTTAGTATTCAAGATTTGCTGCACTCCAGGCTTCCTGGAATTTTGACCTTTTCAAAGAAATTCGTATTTGTCGGGCTGTATGAAAAAAATGAATTCCATTTACCTTGTAAAACATGGCTGATAAAGTAGTTCATCCAATATCTTTGATGTTAGTTGGCACGGTGGTTCAGTGGTTAGCACTGTCGCCTCACAGCAAGAAGGTCCTGGGTTCAAATCTCACCTGGCCCTTTCTGTGTGGAGTTTGCATGTTCTCCCCGTGTTCGCGTGGGTTTGCTCTGGTTTTCTCCCACAGTCAAAAGACATGCAGGTCAGGTGAATTGGAGACTCTAAATTGCCCGTAGGTGTGAATGTTCAAGTTCATTTATTTATATAGACCTTTATCACAAGCATGTCTGTCTCAAAGGACTTTACAGAAAATGAGCCAACTAGATCTACCTGAACATCAATCAGAGGAAATTACATACAATTACAATAATGTGAGTATGATTGTTTGTCTGTCTATGGGACGGCAGTGGCTCAGGAGGTAGAGTTCCCGCCCAGCAACCGGAAGGTTCGAGTCCAGCTTCTCCCGGGGAAAAACAACAACAAAACGTTCGTAGTGTGCTTGAGCAAGACACCTAACCCCAAATTTCTCCTGTTGAGCAGGTTGGCGCCTTGCATGGTTGCCTTGCACGGTATGATGATATGTAGGTCGCTTTGGATAAAAGCGTCTGCTAAATGCCGTAATGTAATGTAATGTCATGTTAGAAAGGGTTAGCGTTGGTGTTTCTGGGTGAAATCATAGACAAATGCCACCCAACCACACGGCTGACACAGCCTCCATAAATAACAGCACAAGGAACTGTCAAATGTTAACTTTTTACTACATAGATTTAGGACTAGCTGTTGACTTGGCCACATGTTACATAGCCTAGTGCCCTTGTGTGTGCTCCAGGGTGTGTGTAGGCAACCTGCAGACGACTACACCTTGTGAATTTAGTCATGTATTGTGAGTTGTTGAAATGAAAGTGCAAAACAGTAATGTTTGATTTGCTTAAACAGTGTAGCAATGAAACAATGTACTGGTGGGGCAGACAGACTGAGGCTTCCAATGAACAAAGCCCATTAAGGACAAACTGATTATAGGGTTTACTATAATCTGCACATGAAGCATTTTATCTCCTTCTTTGTTTCCCACATAATCCGCTGCAATCCCATTTAATTTAATTGGCCTACAGATTATTCTGTCTTTAGAAATGTAATTGTCTAGCTCTAAGGCAGTAGAATACATTACATACTGTACATGTATTGAGGTTGCTATATAAAACTATATATAACTCTAGAGGTGAAAGTAACAATCATTGCATGTTCAACAGCTATTCATCGCATAACTTTTGTTATCTATATATAGACAGAAGTGAAAAATATGGACTGATTTAACTGTATAAATGAATTTCATGAGGCACTCAGTCAGACAAGATCATTAGCCATGGCAGATCTTTAATTTACTCTCAATGCCCTGTACGATGAAAATACTTTCTCCCTCCATCGCTTCATCTTTTTTTGATGAAGTCCAGCCACTTTCCCCGTAAAAGTGACAGTGTTATTGTTTTTTTCCCCACCCCCATATGTCTAATATCCGCTCCTCAAATCTTCCCATTTTTTTGCTGTATTGGCTGGTGAAATGAAAGACAAGTTCTAAATGAAAAAGAAAGGAGGCATCTCATCTGTTGCCAGTGTGAGCACTTACATGGACATCGTAGAAATTATGTCTTGAATTTAAATTACTGATGTTTTGAAGTTATGAACTTAATATTACTTTTTCTGATTTTTCTGATTTAGCTTTATTGTTTTGATCATTCAAAGCAAATTTTGAATTGGGTTAGAAGATGAGGTGAAACGGAAAGCTAGTTCATCAGAATCATGACAGTTTGGTGCAATACATTATTTATGTGCTGGAAGTAATCCTAATCTTGTAGCTGTGAATGACTGATTTTTAAGGGAACAAATAAATACATTTACAATTTTATTCAACATAATTGTGTTGTATTGCTCCTCAAAGGAGGATGAGACTGTGAGAACAAGTTACATTCAATAAACTTGTCAAATGCACTAAATCAATATAATAAAAATGAAATGGGGAGATGCAGGCTAATGAGTTGTGTGTCCTTCAGAAGTCGGACAATTAATATGAATACTTTTACAAATGAAAGAAAGAAAAAATCACGTTGTGCTTCAACAGCGGACTAATATGGCCAGTTATGTTAACTTTTAGTGTAAAATATGGATTTAATGTAACCTAAATCCTGATCTTATTTTCCTACTATTATAAGAGTGTTAAATGTATATTTGGGCTACTTAACATACCATGCCTTTGAAATGACTCCTGAACATTAAACTAACCTTTTATTGATGTCCTCTTAACACATTATCTAATATAATTCAAAATGTGATGTCCTGCTAGGCTTAGTGTTTTTCTAAAGTGGTGACTGCCAAAGCAAATAGTTAAGTGACACATGGTCATTAATCAGTAGGAAAACCATATGTGACAATTAAACAGGGAAAATAGTTAATGATGCCCACGTTGTTTTTGACCTTATTTTGAGTCCATTAAAAGCCCAGGAAATTTATCAATTCCAAATTACGCCATTACCACTGAAATAGATATTGGAAATGTCACCACTGCATCTATTCATTTCTCAGGTGTGAAGTGATTCATATTCCATTACGCATATACATAAAGAGTGTCTATCCTTCTTAAAAATAAATTATCCTGACCTTCATAAAAATGAGATTTTAAATGCAAATCACCTCTGGAGTGGAGGGAAAAATTTATCAATAGCTTTGGCATGAATACCAATGATAAATGTGTCTGCCTGGAATCAATAGGTCCCTGTAGATGGCCTGTAAAAAAACCTAGCCTATAAATCCAATGTAGAATGATTTACTTTCAAAACAAATCCCAGTACTGTTCACACGGGCCCAGAAAATGAATAATTAAAAACTAATTGATATTATATAAATAAACCAAATGAATCGTAAAGACATGCACATTGGCGCTTCAGCACTTTAATATGATGTGAGAGAAAACCAAAGATAAACATCCACAAATCATAATGAATAGATTTATTGACTATTTCACATCACAATCATCCAATACCATACAGTAAATGGCATAGTCACTCAGTCAATAATTCCCAGCCTATATGGGGCAATTCACTTTGAAGATTATTGACTTCTGCCAATTTTGCTTCTTCTCTATCCTTGGCCATGCAGTATCATTGAGCTTCGCCAGACCCCCAAAATCCATCACTGCTCAGAGTGGCATTTCCGCGTCTGGCAACGATGACTATTGCAGCTTATCGCAAACAACGGATAACCAGAGGGGGAGATTGGCTAGTCCATCACTACAGGCCACAGGGACACACCATCTGAACGTACCAGTGTCCTGCTGGGCAATCAGTCTCCACATATACAGTACATTCTCAGACACACACACACACACACACACACACACACACCCAGTGGCCATCTTCTGAGAGAGATTCCCTGGTCTGAAAGACAAGGGAAACAGGAAGAGACAGCAGCTATCACTCAAAGCACAACTACTGAGTATCTTTTCACGAAGCAATAAGAAAGCAGAGTAGCTACTTGATAGAATAATTCAGACAGGGAGACTCAGTGGGCAGGAGGATGACTTAACATTGAGCGACAGTGCTTTGGAATGTTTGTTTTTTTAATGCAACTGCTTGCACTTTCATCCCTGTTGACAGTTGTTTTTCGTTACGGAGTTGTCAAAGTACATATGAACTCCAGCAACAGCATCTTACTTGGTGGCTTGACAGATAAATGATGCAGTTTCACTGATGTGGTTATACTGGCAATGGCTCACTTAATGCAGTGCTCTGGTAATTCCCTATCTGTTTCATCCCTGATCGCCTTAAACTTGTAATGGAAAGAGTTTTCACTCTGTCGACATGCATCAACACACACACACACACACACACACACACACACACACACAAGTTTACAATTACACAACTTTCAGTGAATTGGTAAATACTTATTATACTTGTACTTACTAGTATACTCTTTCATGATAAACTGATGATAAACATTGCTTAGTTTCCAGCAAGTTGTTAGAAACACCATCTTGCAGGGAGACCCATTGAAACAGGCCTGTTTTTCTTTTCAGCACTGTTTGCATAAATTATATCTAATCACACTCCTAGAGGATAAAACTCACAATTCATCCATCCTCATTTACATATTCTGACATCAGCTCATGCAAGATATGTTTGGTACGAGAAGAGAGGCTATACTGTAACACAATGTATTTGTATATCATATCCCACATGTTTATCTCAATCGGAAACCAGTCACTTCACAACCTTCCAGTAGTGCCAAACATTTATTTCTCAATGCATCTAATTCAATGGGATAATTTGGCAACGGCCAGTATGATTTGGTATGTTCATATACAGTAGTTATGTTACCAACTTGACTATCTGAGTTATTACTTGCAAATACAAGGGGTTTCGTGAAGGGGAATTCAACTGCAGCAATTCAGCACTTCACCACAGGTTCTTTCCCCTCTTCACAGTAAACTCCAGTGTCTGACACTGCCTTCTCCTCAGGCTGAGTAGGTGTTATGCGATTGGATTCTCTACAACCAATTACACCAGTCACTTGAATGAATGGGGCGAATGGTGACAACCTTGTAATTATCATTCCAAGTATTTTCTGAAGAGATTCATTCTGTCTGAACCAATGTATCTAATCAAGATGGACTCTGTCCGTGCTGACAAATCAGTAGGGAATAGACGGAGAATATTCCTCCAACCCCAACCAGGGATGCTCACTCAAGTGTCATTACGTTTTTTACTGGGGTTTTTACACTCCTTGCTCTCCATTTCTACCCCTTTCCATTTCCCGAGTTGAATATATGTCAACGTCCATCCATTCACTGGATGAAAGTCAAACCGTCATCCGTTTCAGAATAAGGTGCATTTTGGTACAGAAAGCCACCGAAAATAATGTTCCTGGAGCATGTCGGTTTATTCTCAATTCTACTGTCATTACAAAGCAAACGTCTCTAAATAAATGTTAGATGACATACATCCCGTTGTGACCAGGTGAATACGTTTACCCAAAGACTATACTGTAGCGTTTTGATCCTGACAGAAAACAGGGGTTCAGGAAAGGCGTTCCCCCAAAAATGCAAGGCTGTACTCCAGTGTAACCTCATATCCTTCCTTTGAAATACTTAGGCATACAGAAAAAAGGTCAATTTTACGAGAGTACTCTTAGATCCGCCTGTCAAAGTGAGATAGAAAGCGTATTTATTATCTGAAAGTTGGCATTGTGCACCTCTTTCATTGAAACATTACAAAAATAAAAAAGACCTTCATTTGAGAAGCAACAATCAATATTTGTCTTGTATAAGGTTAGACTAACAATTGGAACAAGTTAGTGTTTTCATTGTGCCTAACTTCATTTAGGGTGTTACTTTGTTTCATTTAGGTGCATGATCATTTGAGATAACTTTGAACCCCGCTGAGGCTCAAAATCATAGTTGGAATCATAACGATTAATTCAGATTAGCCATAGCATTGCTGGCCCTCGCTTTCCTTATTATTATTTTTAGAATATTCACTCTGCCCTCACCGTCAATTCAGTTTTTGGTTTAATTATTAATGAATTGAGCATAATTTATTACAGACTTGTTTATGCATGACTTGTTGCCCAAAGGTTTAGTTGTTTAGTTTTTTCTTTTCTTCAGTGGATGTTTGGACCACACTGCAGTTTGAAGGCTCTGGTTGTAGCTGCTTACTAGCCAGAGGAAGAATGATCAGACTTCTGAAAGTCTATGTCCGCTCCCTCTCTAACTCTGCTCCACCTGAATACTAAGAAACGAAGATCAGGAATAAATAGCTCTTTTTCAGTTACATATTTACATATTCATATTCACTGGTTAAAAACATTGATATTATCATTATCCGTGAATAATTTCCATTGCTCTGCTGCAGACCAAGTTTTGTTTAAGTCAACTCTATACATTTTAGAATTTTGAACACGTTCTGCTGCTTTGCAGCCCATTCAGAACAATATAATCTAAAACATACCATTTGTTTTTGTTTCAACAAAAACCTACTTCAACCTCAATCTCATCAAGCGTATATAATGATATCGTAATTACTCATCTCCGTAGTTCTAGGCCAGTCAAATTAAGTGTGAAAGGATGAGCTCCAGCCCATGGGAAATAGGATATTGAGCTGACTGTGTTGGGCTCTCCTGACCTATGACCTTGAAAGTTGTAGGTATGGATAGCACTCTGCTGTGTGGGTTATGATCCAATTTACAACATAACACAGAGGTCTGCCTATAAATCAAAGTTTGGACAGCAGGGAGGTTCCCTACCTTCAGCCATGAAAATAAGCATCAGGGGTCAATGTAGGATTACTGTTGTTATGGTACATTGTAGCGCTTTTTCATCTCAGTGGGGACTAGTAAGAATGATTTGGCCTCTGCCTGGAGTTTTAAATGGCGGAGTGCAATGGGAGTTTGTAAAATTAAAAGTCATTTTTGTTTTCAGTTTTATACATTGTGGCAGACGCAGGGAGTTTAGGAGGGGTAGGTGGAAGGAGGGGCAGTGCAGGCAGGTTCCTGAAGGGGCGCTAGCGCCCAGAGACGGCCCTCCTTACCACTCAGCGGCAGATAGGAGACAGCTGAGAAGGTTAAAGGGGAAGGGCAGGGCCACTCAGAGCAGAGAGCGGGCCCCTTTAAATAGAGGAAGGAGTGTGGTGTGTGGAGTAGAGTGGAAGTAGGGTGTGACGTAGGGAGTGTGCCGGGGAGAAGTGTGACAGGAAAGAGAGAGAGAGTGAGTAAAACTGCCTCCTGGATTACGGACTGTTTGAGAACCCCCCTCTGTGTATGAACTTTGCCTGTCGGACTACCCTTCTTTTGCCTGGACCCCTGGATTACCACCCGACCATTCTTCTGCCTGAACCCCTGGACTCTGTGCCTTAACCCTGTATGTGCAGATAAACCGGTAATAAAGCTGTTGGATACTCTATATCTCGTTGTGGACATTGCATCTGTCATCTCCGGCCCCGAGTGTGCCACAACATCTAATAACATTAATTGATTTTAAAAAACTGTCCATAACAAATTGACACATTCACTTATTCATTAGTGATTGACTGGCGACCTGTCCAGGGTATTTTCTCTGCCCTTACTGGGATTGGCTCCAGCCACCCTTGACCCTCAGTAGGAATAAGCAGATTTAAAAAATTATGAATGGATGAATATACATATTCACTCATTCACTAACGCACATGATTTACTAAACTTGGCATTATTTGATTATTATTGTTTTATAATAATTATTTCCCACTAGCAGTGTTTTGTTTCTTTTTTCAAAGGTTTTTCAAAAGTATTAATTGGTAGTACTATTAGTGGAATTCTGATCCACAATGACGTCAGCGAGCACTAGGACATACTTTGAAGGACAATTTGAGAGACAAATGGAGGCATCATTTTCATGATTGATGGGGCCAGAGTTCTCTATGGATTCTATCAATTTTTCACTGTCCATTTTACAAATCTTCAGAGGTTTTTAGGAGAGAACACAGTGGCTTGATTGCAGTGAATTCATCAATAATCTTTTTCATATAATTACATTACAAACTATAAATACTGGGGTTCTGTAATGCAGTTGTACATATTGTATAACATTTAATACCAACTTCATCTGTCTATTTATTTATACCACAGTTGCTGCACAGCACAGGGTGGCAGATGGTCAAGCATAATATAGTTCAGTAAATTGAAGAATAGCTTTGACAATTTTCCAACAATCTCAGAGGCATGATGCTCAAATCAGCATACTGATGCTCGACGTACAAGGATATGCAACAGCTTTTAATCCTTGTAGCACATGCACTCAATTCAAATGTTAAAATAATGTGGAACTGTAGCTCAAATAAAAAATGTAATTCAATATTACTTTATGCCACACCATGCATACAATAAGGCAAAGTGTGAAAATAACTCGCAAAGACAACAACTATGGAAAGAGATTTGTGCTAGCAGGGATTGTATTTGAATTAAATAAATGTGAATTTGTCATGCTCAAATTGAACTGTTGGATTTAAAAGAATGGATTTGTTTAAAAACTTGAATTCGCAAGGGACAATTGAGAATGTAATGCAAAGTCTTAAGTTGAATGTGATTATTCTTGAACTTTTAGTTATAATTAATCCATCCATCCATCTTCAACCACTTATCCGAAGTCGGGTCGCAGAGGTAGCATCTCCAGCAGGGTGTCCCAAACCTTTCCCTGGCCACATTTACCAGCTCTGACTGGGGGATCCCAAGGCGTTCCCAGACCAGCGTGGAGATATAATCCCTCCACCTAGTCCCCGGTCTGCCCCGTGGTCTCCCAGCTGGACGTGCCTGGAAAACCAGGCGATCAGGTGGCGTCCTTACAAGATGCCCGAACCACCTCAACTGGCTCCTTTCGACGCAAAGGAGCAGCGGCTCTACTCCGAGTCTCTCACGGATGACTGAGCTTCTCACCTTGTCCCTAAGGGAGATGCCAGCTACCCTCCTAAGAAAAGCCATTTCGGCCGCTTGTATCCGTGATCTCGTTCTTTCGGTCATGACCAACCCTTCATGGCCATAGGTGAGCGTATGAACGAAGATTGACGAGGATTGTAATCCACAGCCCACCGAACTGAAACCCCTCCCCTCCATGACTACGCCTCGAGATCCTGTCCATGAATATCACAAACAGGATTGGTGACAAGGTGCAGCCCTGGTGGAGGCCAACCCCCACTGGGAATGAGTCAGACTTACTGCTGAAATCTGGACACAGTTCTCGCTTTGGGCATACAGAGATTGGGTGGCCCTAAGTAGACCCCCTCACCCCATACTCCCGCAGCACCTCCCACAAAAGTAAGCCTTCTCCAGATCCACAAAACACATGTAGACTGTATAGGCATACTCCCAGGCCCCCTCCAGGATCCCGGTGAGAGCAAACAGCTGGTCCGTTTTTCCACGGCGAGGAAGGAATCTGCATTGTTCCTCTTCAATCTCAAGTTCGACTATCGGTCAGACGCTCCTTTCCAGCACCTTGGAGTAAACTTTCCCTGGGAGACTGAGTAGTGTGATGCCGCTGAAATTGGCACACACCCTCTGGTCCCCCTTTTTGAACAGGGGAACCACCAACTCAGACTTCCATGCAATGTTGAAGAGACGTGTCATCCATGACAGCCAGAGCCTTCAGCATTTCTGGACGGATCTCGTCAATCCCTGGGGCACGTACACTTTAAGGACACAATCACTCATTATTCTCCAAGGATTCATAGCCTCCCATTATCTAAAAGATAGGGAAACCTGCACGTATGAACTCCTCCATGCTAACACTTCAGCCTCAGAAAAGAATGCATGACTCGTGCCCGTAAATATCAAAAGGCATCTTGAGGTACCTAATATTTCAATGGTATAGCAAACATATAGCAAATACTGGGTGACAGGCTTGTGCTAAGCACCCACAGTCTCCAAACTGGATAATGTATATATATAAGGTTAAAAGTACAAAATGAATACACTCTCAGAAGAAGAGGAACATTGTTGCTGCAGCTGTAGTTGTTTAGCAGTACTTGTCCATCTCTCCAGCACTTGCTTCCACAGTGCTTTGCTAAAACCTTTTCATCTGCCCTTGATTATTTTCGGACTCATTTGAGTCTTTGAGTTTCGTAAAGCAGAAAATCCTGCTGAGGTCTCGTTTGTTGATTAGACAGTCTGTGCCCGATACTGTCTATACGTCTCATGGCCTCAATCCTGCATAATACAGAACTGCGGGCTGTGGAAGACTTCACAAATCTGTTTGAATTGCTGCTACATGCAGTATGGATGGACTCATTTTATTTCTCAACGCAGACACAGGTGTTTGGTTGCATTGGATTAAAAAAAAGGGGGGAAAAGTGTCAAAATAAAGAATGTGGAGAAAAATGCTGCCAGGGATCAATTCATCATGGAAATAAGGAGCATAGTGGACTTATCCATCTCCCTTCACCGGCATTTGTAAAAGTGCCATGCCAGTGTTGTAGCGAGAAGCTTGATCGATCTGCTCAGGGCTGCCTGGGCACAGTGCGGCAGGCAGCTCTGGGGCGTCAGTCATTGCTCAAGTCTCGGCTCAGGGTCCTGCACTCTGCTGGCAGGCCTGCCCTGTGTCCAACAACGTGGGACTGCTCCATTTGAAATCTAAAGCAGGAAAAGGGTAAAAGAGCAGAGTCAGGGTTTCACCTTTGTACGTGTCAAATATGCTGAATGTTATGGAGCTGCGCCATATGTCTGACATCCGGTGCAATGCAGAGTGGAGGGCCGCTCCAGTGGCTTTTTGTTCTATGCCAAGGTCCAATAGAGGATAATGTTAAGCGAAAGTGCTCGACAATAAACCAAATGATCGTGTTCGAAGTACATTCAGCCCTGCTACATCAGTTTGGAGTTGTTGAATTTACGAGTACTACTTGTTTTTCTACTCAAAATACTTTGGATAATATTGATACTGTGCTTTCAAGACAGAATATTTGAAAGAATATTTTTATAAATAAATGACCCTATAAGCCTTTGTTGAGCTTGTGCATTTGCGTGTAGTGTACTGCTGTGTGCGTGTGTGTGTGTGTGTGTGCATGCTAAGCCTGACAGATCTAGCTGGTGTGGGCCTTGAGCTATGATGCCTTTTTCTACCCACACACTCCCAGCTTCATTATAATTCTGATGCTCCAGGTGCTCTAATCTACTGATAAGGCAAAGCTCATAATCCATAAAAGAGATCGCAGGGCCAATCTTTTTTTTTTTTTTTACCACTCAGGCTTTTGGCATACTGGCTTTTTTCACCACTCTGAAACTTTGACTTTTGCTATACTCTCTTTTATATACATCAATATTGCATTAAAATAAGGAAGCCAGGAAGAATGTGTCCTGTTTTATGTCTCTTTCCTTTTGATGGCTATTTTGTGTATCTTCCTAGTTTGAAATGATCATAATATTCATGGTGCATGTTATGGTATCACATAGTAAAAGCAGATCCTATCAATACAACATTTATGATACTGTACATTCACATTCACTGTCTGCTTGTCAGATACGAAATTGACTGGTTCTATAGCTGTGAACTGTTGTGACAGATGTTCTCATACAGAATGAGCGCCGTTGGTCCATTGGTCAAGCATGGGGTAGAATTTACCACCCAATTTCTCCAGGCCCAAAACCAAATGTGCAGGGTGACCAAGCATTTCAGCTTTGATCACTGAGACCCGGCCTAAAAGCAAATCTCAACACGTGGATATATATACTAGCCCGTCGGTTCACGGCTCATATGTCGGCGCAAATTATAGCTCTCGGAGGCTGCGACGTGGAAAAATAGCTTGACAAATCGTTCCCAGGTCACCCCAAGGGAGGGAGAGGGATAAGATAGACTATGAGTGGACCTTTGGTGATATGGGCCTGTTTGCAGAAGAGACAGATAGATGTTTCTATTATTGGTCCTCTTTTGTCTTGTTGTTTGCATACTTCCAACACGTTTTTCAGGTGGAGCTACAGAATAGGCATAATAAATTAGCCTATGAAGGGTTGATGTTGTGGAAATTTGCCTAAAGGATAATTGGAGAACATAACAACAATTTCACTGTCATAAGCCTAAAGATATTTATCCTATTATTTGACGTCCTTTTGTACTGATATATTATGGGTAAACCCTTGTCAGATTAGTGTATGTAAATATAATTATGAGTTTTGACACTGAACATAATAACGACTCCATGCCGAGGAACTTTAAATCCAGAAAATGAGACAATGTTGTTCCTCTTGCATTCATTTAAATTCTACTCCCCTGAGGCATTTGTGCACAGTCTGTTCTCTACAAGCATAACCTTTACGAAAACCCCACCTGGGTTGTGAATCATTCAATCCTTATCGCAGAAAAATACCTGCATATTAGTATGTAGAGCATTTACGGTGCACTCAATCTTTCAAAATTACAGATGATGCTATCTTGAAAATATGGCTTTTTACAATAATAATAATAACACATTTTATTTGTATAGTGCTTTTCACAGTACAGACACTTTACATTAGAATAGAATAAAAAAAATACATCAAATCAAAATTACTTAGTAATTAGTGGGAGTCGATATTGTAGGCCTTTTTGAAAAGGTGGGTTTTGAGTTTGTTTTTGAACAAAGGGAGTCAGTCCGAGTTTCTGATGGGTGAAGGGGGGGAGTTACAGAGGTTTGGGGCAGCGATGGCAAATGCTTTGTCCCCCAAGACGCGGTGCTTGGTCCTGGTGACGGGGGTCAGGAGGTTGGGATCAGCTGATCTGAGGTGGCGGGTGTGGCGATGGAGAAGGTTTGTCTGGTATGAGGGGGCAAGATTATTGAGAGCTTTGTGTGTGATGAGGAGGACCTTGAAGTGGATTCTGTGCTGTATTGGGAGCCGGTTCAGGTGTTGAAGGATGGGTGTAATGTGTTATCTGGAGCGGGAGTGGGTGAGCGACCGGGCAGCTGAGTCTGAACGTATTTATGTTTACAGAATGCTGTTACAGTAGTCCAGTCTTGAGGTTATGAATGCGTGGATGAGAGTTTCAGCAGCTGAGGAGAGGGTGGACCGAAGTCGGGTAATATAGCGGAGATGGAAAAAGAATGTTTTGGTGATGTAGTTGATGTGTGATTGGAGGAAATTCCCTCCATCACGATGAGGATGGAGCAGATTTGCCTCAAATGTTCCTGCTCTTTGCAGTCATCCCAGTTTTCAGGCTGGCTCCCTCGCAAGAGCAACAAACGGAACATTCCACTAACAAGAACAGGTTGTTACCTGATCTCCACCATCCCCCATCTCACCAGACTCATCAAGAAACATATTCCTTAGCTTATTACCAACTTATTTCCCCCTTCTGTATTTGATGTATGGTGTATTATGCTTGCTGCATTATGTTCTTTTTTTTTAACATATTTGTTGTTTAAAATTTGTTGTAAATACATTTGTGAATATATTATTAGTTTACCTATATGACACATTGGTGTGCGATTTCAGTCTGCGACTGCGAAGCACGGCTAAAACTACTACTACAATTACAACTACCGCTACGATACACCCCAGCAGCTACTCTACCTCCTTCACTCTTCCTCAGCGTCAGACATTTGAACTGCTTCATCC
>OMOT01078109.1:0-16542 GCA_900312575.1 Acanthochaenus luetkenii
AGCACCGGCCCTATGACCTTTATAAAGTTGCTAAAACAATGTTAAGGAAGTCTTAAACATCAGATTTATAATGTATTCTTACCTTTATCCCAGTAACAGTTGGGCTAAATTGGCAGGAACAAATGATATACAGAAGAGCTGTATTTATCAGAACCACAGTTATCCATATAGAAAACAAAAGAGTGTTTGAGGTTTCGACTCCATACTGTAATTAATTAAGCTGTGAAATCGTGTAAGAGGTTAAGGTGCTGAGAAAATGTATGCTCCTTAATCAGTTTAGCTGCACTGTAACCAATGGTGTGAATATTTTGTAAATGTTTGTTTTTAATCAAATTGTTCATTTCTTTTTAATGTTTATTTAATCTAGGATCAGTGGGGGAAATTCTCATTAAACATTCTAATTAAATATTTCAGTCAGAGTATGCAACAAGATTGGAGAAGCTTTTTGGGGGGATTGAAAACTATCTAGTGGCTCTGTAAATCTGAATTTGTTTTTTGATGACATTTCAGATGCACAGATACGCATTCTGAAGGCAAAACTACTGGTTATGCAAGAGGAACTGGATCAAATATCATACGACTGTTGTAAGCAGGTATTGTACATTTGTAGATAACAATGACTAAACGAAATGTATCAGTCTCCACAAATACAATGAAATTTGAGCACCCTTGATACTAAGCTGAAGGGGTAAAAAAACAAGCAATTAATTATTGGTCATTCTAAAAATGCATATTTCATGCATAGTAAAAATACAAATAAAAACGTACTTTTGTTTTACCACCATTGGTATGGACAAAATAAAGGGAACACCAGCATAAACTGAGTAGAGGAGGCTCTTTCATTATCCTTTGCATATTCTGTAGATCATTGTTTTTAATATATCATTTTAAGTTTCTATGTTGAAGGAGCAGATAACTTGAAAGGATATTGTATGTACTTAAGGTCGTGTCTCTGTTGTTGCAGGACGATAAAAACACTAAGCTTAGCACAAAAATAAAGGAGATTGAGGAGGATCGAGTCAGACTACAGAAGACCATAAACATTCAGCAAACACAGATAGTGAAGCACAGAACTGCAGCGGAGGAGTCTGCCAGAAAATGTGATGGTCTTCAACTGCAAGTGGCTGGTTTACAGAAGGTTTGTGTCGGTGCGAGATTACAATCTGAGGTACAGAGAAGAGTATCAAGAGGATTTATTTAAAGATATTATATAAAGATTGACAATAATGATAACCTGCAAAACAGGTAAGATTAATTTCCAACGAAAGATGACGGTCAAATATTATACCGTCATCCAATACTCATGTGAAGTACAAAATCAAATAATGCACCTGCCTGATGCACCTACGCCATGTTTGTTCATAATCACTTGTGTTCCGTTCTTTGTAGGAAATGGAAGGTTTGAATAGATCCCACAAGCAAGCAGCAGGCAACCACAGCACTGTAAAGGTCCGCCTGAGCAGAGCCTTGGAGGAGGTGGAGAGGTTAAAGACTCAGTTGAATAAGACGAAGCAGATGAATAAGGTAAGCAAGTTACCAGTCAGTGTCGATGAACGCATGCTCTCCGTTTAAATACTGTACATATTCAAGTGTGAAAATCGTTTCAATTCGATCAAAACACCTGGTGCCGGAGTGTTGCTGACTTGCAAGTGAACTACAGCACATACAACGTTTCACTGCACTTTTTGGGGGAGAAAGTGCTCCATCTTAATTGGAAAAGATATTCTAGAAATGTGTATGAATGCGGAAATCTAACTGTCTAAAAATGTGAGCTAAATGTCCTTACCGTCAAAAATGTGCTAAGTGTTAAATATAATATGTTGATAGACCTGAGAACAATATTTTCCTTTAAAATTGTTCCAATTGTGCCTTTGATGCTAACACATCTGATATCAGAAGTCTTCCACATATTGCAACTGAATTTTAATGTACAGAGTGGACTTGACTTCAGGACACTTGAGCACAGCTTGAGCTCTTTTTAAGCGACAGCATGTGGCCACTGCAGCTGAGCTTGTTCACATGCGTCGGGAGTGTAGTTAGTTTGTGATTTATAGGACATACATAAGCCCGAGGTATGTAACCTTAAATGCTGTTCATCTCATAAATAATGCATAAGCATGTTTTTCAGAAACCCTCTTGATCATCTTGAAGATGTAATCCAAGTACACTTCTGCAATTGGGGCTCTACTGAACTTGTACTAATGTCTATTTTTCTATCAAATAAGGACAAGATAAATGAGGAGCATCAAACCAAAGAAAATCTTCTAGCTGAAAACAAAATGCTAAAAAAGCAGAAGGCAGAACTCATTGTGGGTTTTAAGAAACAGCTCAAGTTGATAGATGTTCTCAAAAGACAAAAAGTAAGTTTCTGTACCCAAGAGAGTTAAACGTGTATCATTGCTAATTACTTTTTAATCTGAGTCTAATTGTGAGTATTTCCTTACTCGGAGCAGATGCACCTTGAAGCTGCCAAGCTGTTGTCGTTCACAGAAGAGGAGTTCATGACAGCTCTTGACTGGGGGAAGTCGTAGAGCAGTGGAAGATTCAGATTGCATTTCTTGGATAAAGAAAGCAACCATGTTAAATATGCACCTTAATAGTTGTTTTTGTGGAGTTGTGATTAGTGTGACAGCATAACAGGCCGGGATTTGGTTTCCTTGCCATCATCACATTCAGCCACCAGAAATATTTTTGTTATAAAGTTTGTTACAAAAAAAGCGGATTACTTTTTTATTGTTATTGAATGCACAACTGCAACACGTGCTATGATATATTGAGGGCTTTGTTGTCACAAAAAATTTGAACTAAATTCTTTCACCTCAAGCTTAGACTGCCATCTAGCGGCATAGTATACAAAATTGTACAATTTAAAATATTCATCGCCTCATGGCAATATTGACAGTCATATACTTGGTTCAACTACAGAACATATGAACCTGTATAGAATTATTCATGGAGGATACACTGCCATATAGTATAAAAAAGGGGTCGTCTTTGGGCTGATCTAGTGTGGACAAAGAACAATACTCAAACTCAAAGAGCCAGAGCTGTCACTTACTGTCTTCTCAAAAAAATCGAACTGCATAACCTGTGCAAACTGTCCCCTTGGGGTTCGAACTGGACAACACTGGTGATGGATTGGATCTTGACCATGTGATATCCTGTCTGAAACTGTCAGTCACCTCCGTGAGATCTAAAATAAAGCTGGCGTGCTTTCTTTGTGCACTGGTCAGCAGCTAAACATGGAGGCATCCCTGCATTGCTGTGGCCATCGGAAAAACAACAACATTCTGTTCAGCTCAATGGAGAAGTTCAGCTTTGGCTTGGTAAAGAGGATGTAAGACTCCATTTTTTTATGTACAATTTTGTACCTACTTTGGAACAGTGTAAATCTACAAAATGCATTTTTACAGCAAGGAAAATGTATGCTACATCTTCTGTGTACGAGCTGTAGCATGAGTATGCCTTGGAAACCTTGATGCATTAGTACAGTATACAGTGCCGTGAAAATGTTTGTACACCCCACAATTTGTTTGGCAAGAAAATTACTTGAAAATGTCATTTCTTTGAAGAAGAAAATACCTATACAATACTTTTATGAAGTTAGAAAATTCTAATAAATGAAAAATAGGGTGTGCAAAAAGTAAGTACACCCCTTGCTTCATTAGTCTTGACTTTAGTGTAATAGTAAACACTGTTTACAGATTTTACTTGTAAAACACAACATACTAGATACTAAGTTACACATACTAGGTATACATGAAACTTAATTCATGAATCTCTGTTTCTTAATTCAGATTCAATTTCCCCCAGCATTTTGCTGATATTAAATACAGCAATAATAACAGAGTGCATTCATTACTGTGATTGTGGTGCACAGACGTTCTCTGCGGTTACCAACGCGTGTGGACTTACTGAGAAGTTTCCTTCAGACTAGAGTACAAACACAGAAATGAAAATGCAGAACTTTGCTAACTAGCATATTGGTTACCACGAGTTGACATATCAGCCTGGTTGGAACTCGTCTCATACCAATCAGAATGTCTTGTGGAAACTCCAAAATGTATATATATACAGCGAGTATATATTTTGGAATCAAACACTTAATTAAGTATTGCCCCTATTCATATTTCAGTCTTGTGTATTGCAATAGGAACATATTCCGTATGTCCTCCAATAACCTTTATGAGGTACTTTCTAATCTTGGTCCAGTTTTAAGATGTAAAGCTGCTGGTTGCTACTATAGTCCCATTTCCGTGGGCTACAATGAGACAATTCCCACAGGAACAGTAAGCGTGTGTGTTTTTGTGTGGGTGGGTGTGTGTGTGTGTGTGTGTGAGCACATGCTTGTGTTGAGTGACATCAGAACAGCACCTGCATAGGAAGAAACTAGAATACAGAGTCAGACGTAATATCAGATTTCAAAAAACAAAACATTACAATGATGCTTTATTTTCTCTTTAGTTTACTATATGTGTATATCATACATTTTGCCTCTGAAAATCCATATAAATAATTCATGATACAACTTGAGATTCATCATAAACACTGGAAAAGTTAGCCCGATTGGTTGATCCATGTCGTCGTTCTTCAAACCAAAAATAAATCCTGTTGTTGGTCAGTCTGGTGAAAGACTTACCCGTGCACCGTCAGAGAACAGCCTATTCAAGGATAAATAACCACGTATTCATGTAGACATGCTCACATACTCACACTCTCCGAAATTTATTTCATGCTAACAGATTATTTATTATCTCGGTTTGTGCATCCCTTTCAACAAGAGGGGTAGCAGGGAATTTTCAATTACTTTCCCCTAAAAATCCACACTTAAAAAGGTGGATGAGTAAAATATTATGACTTCAAAAGGGGGATGTCACTGTCACTGGTTCATTCTTTGCACCAAAATGGGCATCACATAATATAATGACAAAAGCCAGGTCATTAGGTATACCGATACTTAAGACTTTAGAGACATTAAAGTAGGTTTTGAAATGCATTGTAGGCACGGACGGACCAATGAACTAACGGACAGAAGGAGAATTACAAAAATGGATGAAAAGATGAGTTTTCAGCTCTCTGTTTGCCAGAGTTACTTATTGTCTGTACAGCACTGGTGTCATACAAACATCCATAACTTGAAAATGATTTAATGTACCGGTTAGATACAGTTTACATTGTGAGTGAGAGCAGACGTAACTGTGCATTTTGATGTAGAATGTGTGTATGTACTGTTAAAATTGTGTTGAGTTAGGGCAGTTTAATTAGGTGTATGTTTTGTAGAATGTTTTGTGTGATGACATCACGTGCTCCGTTTAACTGACCATTCCATAATGAGTGTCTATGTGGAATTAATTAGTGATAAAAAGTTTTCAATATCATAAAATGTGCATTTTATTGGGGGGGAAAAGGCAATTACCCACTTACTTTATATGAAAGAAATGATTTGTATAAAGTCCATGAAGTGTTACATGTTCCTTATAATATAATGTACATTATTGTTATAGTGACAATTTTAACTGTTAAATGCAGCTTTAAATATTGGGCACAGTGGCTCAGTGGTTAGCACTGTCGCCTCACAGCAAGAAGGTTGTGGGTTTGAATCTCTGCCCCGGTCCTTTCTGTGTGGAGTTTGTTCTCCCCGTGTTCGGGTGGGTTTCCTCCAGCTGCTCCAGTTTCCTCCCACAGTCCGAAGACATGTGCTTGTGTGTAGTATGTCTATGATGATATAGTATGTATATGATGATATGTTGCCCCCCATGTTCAGAAGATATTGCTCATGGCAAAATACATTCAGACTAAACTTGACATACGGACCACTTTATTGTGTGACATTACATTGTTGTTAGGTTGATCTTATCAATTGGTTAGAGAACGTTATGGTTTGGATTACTTAAGAACAGTATGTATCTACAGGAAAATGGCAAACAATATTGGAATTCAGCTTTGCATTCACAAGTAACCAACAAGCAACACAAATGTTCATGGCAAGGAATGGTGATAACGTATTTTTTTCCTGTACAAGGTAATTGTTTGATTGTAATCTGGTTTGCAAGAGAGATATCACTGCAAACTATATTCCTTAATCATAACTGCAAATACATAACCAACCAACAAGATATGCAAGAAAATAAATAAATAATAAATTAAATTGTAGAAAGCTAACAAAAGACTTTCGTGGCATTAGATTCAAAAAGCAAAAGCAACAGGGGCGCAAGGATACTTTTGTTGAATAATTGTGACGACAGATAAAAAAGTAGCATTTTGTCTTGAGATATCTCTGAAAAGGTAGAAGGGTTCAACAAGACCGAACACAGCTTTTCCCTGCTATGAAATCTGGCGTCCATTCAGACACCGAAACACAATGCAACTTAAAGCTTAAAAATGGGGGCATTTAGTGTTTACTAAAACCTTGCAAAGTATGTCCTTAACTCTGGAGAACGGACTCTGCATCAAGAACATTAAAGGGTCTTAGCAATAAGATTGTCTTTTTTCATTGAATTACAACAGATAATAGTAGTGCTAGGATGGGTTTTGTCTAGTTGAATGTATTTGGAAAATTGTACTTTCATGGTTTTGTCATTAGAACTGTCTTGGGTCATACTATATTTAACACTGATTTTACACTGGTTTGCAAAATAGATATCAACATTTGCGAGAAATGATCTTGAAAAAGGGATATTCACATAACACAAACAAAAGGTCACCATGATAAAGATAGCAGGTTGATAGTATTGACTGTACTACATCCTCAACATAATAACATTACATAAAACACTGCTTTTCAGTTCAAACTACATGAAGCAGCATCTAATTAATCAGAATGACAACTTGGCGATGTGAAGCTAAAGACAGGGGGAAACAAATCCTCTACTGGAAACATCACATATTGTCCATCAAAAGCGACTTGAACTCTCGCAGAGTAAGACTTGAAAAATGCAGAGTGAACAGTGAGAGCATCTCTCCTCCGACTCCTGCCTCCACAGCACTTCGACAGTGTCAACATCGGTCTTCGTCCTCCTAGTAAGACTTTGACGTGATGTGGTAGAAAACTCCACAGCCGTCGGCATTAGAGTTCCGGTCCTAATCGTCTTCCTTCACCACCGTTTCTCCACCCAGCAAACGGCTACAGTTGCCGTCCCTCAGCCGAAGACTAGTAAGTGTTGTTGTAAACTTGGCACGGGAATGTTCTGTTCGGTCTGTCGACAAAAATCTTCAATCTAATTCCACCAAGATACAGCCAGAAGAAATACTAAATGCTCTTCATATTTCTCCCCTCTGTTCGAAATGAAGACACGGGAAGTCCCAACAACAAATGTCAAAGTTCAGAGGAAACTCCTTTCTCTTGATGTGCTCGATTTTCTTCCTACTTTCCCTCAGAGCAGTGGCCACTTTCTCCCGGAGTCAGACCTGTTGAAGTCAGGGATCCTCTTGACATCGTTTCTCCCTTCACCAAGTCAGTCTGCCACAATGGTGGTGAGATCACTGAAGTACAGCAGTGTCCCTTTCCCTACTGTCCCTTCACGGTCAAACATCCCTATTGACCATTTGTCCTACAAGAAATTGTTCTCTTCTTTCTCCAAGAGTCGGGACCTATCCCCATCGGTGTCCTTTCTTCAAGGTCAGAGGTAAAATATAGCCGGCTCTTGGGATCATAGGTCAGTGACCTTGTTCTCCACGGCAGCGGCGATCTGTTGGAGCCTGTAGCCCAGCTGCATCTTCTGGGCTGTGGGGTCTTCTTCCAGGGCTGTGATGATCTGTTAAAATGTAGAAAGAGATGGATGAAGACTTAAGTGGCAAAACGTGCACAAGGCCTTCAAAAATATTGTCTTGTGCTGGACTAATCTTAATGCTTCCTTTCACATAGTCCAGTGAAAGTGAAGAGGGAACCTGAGGGGCATTCAATACTGTGTGTGTATATCAGACATGTACTACAGATTCGTATTTACCAACTGTGATACCATATTTACAGTATTTTTTCATATCCATGTGGTCAAGCGTAAGGTGTATTTCCAGCACAGCACAACATACGATGGCAGCCCAAAAGACCATATACCCATTCATTCTTACTGCATGTTTATGAATTTCAATGAAACGTACCTGATCGTAGTATTTGTTGATGTACTTGTACAGCTCATTTAGGGCCACAAGATAGTTGACCTCTCCAGCATAATTCTATATCAGAATCAGAATCCTTTTATTGGCCAAGGACATTTGCACATACAAGGAATTTAGCTTAGTGGTTGCTTGTGCACATTAAGACAGAGAAGAATAAAATACAATATAAAAAAAACTATATAGAAACAGTAGAAGAAAAATATACAATCAGAATCAAATACAGAGTATGAGTAAGTTTTGAATATTGCACTGTGATAGACAAATATATAGATACGTGGTTGACATTCACTTTTCTTTTGGATTGTTAGGCACCCAGTGTTGGCAACTGCAGTTCTCAAATATGTCACGTGTTCAACCTCAGTTTCTGGCCTACAACGTTTTTGTGCAAAGAAAGGTGGTAACATACACGGGAGAGTTCTGCTAGAGCAGAGTTCATTTCCTGGTCACTGGCAGAGATGGTCTGACGGATGTCTGCATAGTACCTGGAGAGAGAGGAGGAAAAGGAGAAAGAAACAGACGAGAGAAACACAAAGAAAGCTGTATGGAATCAACTTGATAACAGATTATCTTTTGATTGTATTCTACCGTTTTAATATATGATTTAAAGCTGCACTAGGCAACTTTGTACATTGGAGTTGAACTGTGAACTCCGGGGCGTCCTGGTGACTCAGTGGTCTAAGGAACCTACCATGTAAAAGTTTCCTGGGTTTGAATCCGGCTCGGGACCCTGGTCGCATGTCATCGTAACAAACATTTTAACTTCAAAACCCCAAAGAATACAAAAAGGGAGTCCAGCTTTCTCTGGACGGAGCGCCGCTCACTGCTGTTTAGGACACACTTTGTATTTCACTCTTAAGTGTCGATGCCAGACATCATTTTATTTGGGCAAATAGGGAGAATCTACAGCATCTCAATGAGTGGGGATGGGACACTTCTCTATTGCAGCCCCACCTTGTGATTTAGGCTGATAAGACGGCTGCATTTTTACATAAGAATCTTGCCCAGTGCAGCAATATCGCTAGTGTAATCTACAGTGTTTAGTGCAGCAGTCTGCTGCCAGACCACCCATGCATGGAAGCCTTGCAGGCTTAGTCTGCCCTCTGTCTGGCACTAACAGATTGTCCCAGGCCTCTCTGCTTTGCCAGAGTGCGTTTTATGCCTGGGGTCAGTGGGGCGACCGGCTGCCATATTCTCACCTCTCCACCATCTGTTTGTAGCGCGGGATGTCTCTGGCGTACAGCAACTTGTTGATAGGAGAGTCCTGCGGAGGGGAGACAGATGGAAAATCGCGCCCTCAGCAGCACATACACCAGATAACAAAGCTTGCGGGCTCATTACTAGTGGGTCATCATCACATCATCACATGATGAAAGTAGGAATATTGTAATTGCAAATGTATCTTTCATTTGGGTTTAGGAAAGTTGTACAAACTCTGAAATACAGAACTGCAAATGAACATAGGTCAAGGTCCGGCAATAACCTCATGGAGATAAACAGTACAGTCATCCTGTCTTTCTTTCGATTCTGTTTATCTATTTCTACTTTTGAAGTCCTTTAATCGTCTGAATTCTCAAAGTCTCTAACAGTCACTGTCAGATATGTTAATTAAATCCTTCAATTTTTACTATACAATTCACTCTCGTTCTCATCCCCTCCCTTATCCAAACCGCTTCCCTACAGTAGCCTTCATTCCCCTTTTCTCTCCTCAAATGCGGAGGACAATTTATTTCTATATTGAATTGAAATGGTATTATATGCAGTATCATATTACTGTACTGTAGAACTGTAATACATTCAATGTAATAGTGTTGGAGTAGTGTTTCTTTGGTTTAGTTAGTTTTATAGCACTGTTACAGTAGTATAGTAATGTGCTGTACTATGATACAGTATAGGATGTAAGTGTCATAGTGTGATTAGCTCACCCGTCCCAGTTTGTGGTCAGCAATGGTGCAGGAATCCATAAAGGTCTGGGCAATGACGGACAGCACGGCGTCCACATGGTCCGAGGCCTGAACGTCAAAGATGAACTGCGGGTTCTTCAGGATGTTGATCCAGAATCGCAGTGGTAAACTGGTTGGGAAGACAAGGGAACAAATAAGCCAATAATTTCCTGATTATACTGTACATCGAGACTGCTAATTGAAAACAGAACCAGTGTCACGCTCTAGTTGTACTTCCAGGAATCCTTAGGAGATTTGTGAGAAACTCTAAAGCCCTGTGGGTTTAAGAAGAACCACTGGTGAACCCCTTGAATTTAGAAATGATTTTATGAAACATAAAGTCCTGCCACGGACTGTCATCCATATGTTCTGTATGATTAGGCTTGTGGTCGACACCGGACGTTCTTAAACTTTCGGACCAAATGTTATAAGCTCCTGTAAACTTCTGGCGGCCCACCACAAGTGGGCCTGCGAACCATTTTGGCTTCAACCCATAGTTGAACAGAAACGGCGGAGACAGAACGTCCAAACGCTGTGCAAGGTGGTGCTGGCCAGTTACCTGTTGGTCTTCCAGATGTGAATGGTCTCAGGGTCTGTGATGTTGTGCTGCAGAGCCTGCTCATCCAACATGTCAAAGAAGTATTTGACAGCCAGGGGGACGGGGCGACTGGTGCTGAGGATCGCTGTGAACAGATCGTCCACAAACTTCTGCAGTGTACCCTGAGACAGAGCAGAGAAGGAGACCGACTTGTCTATGTCTATTTGCAAATAGCAAGACTTGCTGTACCCTGCCAAGATGGCCAGTGTGTACCTCTGTGTATCGTATACTGTGTATGTGGATGATGCTGTGTTCAGCGCGTGGGTGTGGTTTCCCTCAACGAGTGTGTTTCCCTCATCTAGTGTGTGTGTGTGTGTGTGAAACTATTTCAAAAGTGGAGAATGCTATCATTAGGGTAGTACCATTCACATAATCTCTGTTACCTTCATGGAGAGCAGTCGAGTGAGGTAGATCTCGGGGATGGCCTTGCCCCACTCCCCCCCCCTCTCCCTCAGACTGCCCCTCCTGTGCTTGGGCAGCTCTGCCTCCTCGCTGGCTTTCACCAGATGCCAAAGCCTCACGCCTCCCTCCTCCCCGTCGTCCAGCATAGGAGTCTCTGTTAGGGGGAGAGGCACAGTCAGATCAGTGTATCCATGTTCTGCGACGTGTAAAATCGAACCAAAACATCTGCAGCCACACTTGATTTTTCCACCGCCAACATACATTATCAATGTTAATCTCCTGTAGTAGATTAATAGATGGTCCCATGAATATGTTTACATCCCATGTAACACAATCAAACAGCTGGTTATTTAGACTCTGTTCAGCTGCTAAAGTCAATCTGCATGGATCAACTTATTGATTATTGATACATTTGGACATACAACTGCACACACACACACACACACACATACACATAAAGAAGCAAATGTGTACGAGACTCACTCTCTCCAGGCATGTAATCATGGCTGTCGTGGAGGTAATGTTTGGTATTCCTGGGAACCAGGGCCACTGTTGCGCCATCAGGGACCTGCAATGTATCACAACTTCCAGTAGGGAGCACTGCTTTAAACACATGTATGGTATGGTGAAGAATTGCATTGTGTGTGTGTGTGATGCACTGACCTTGTAATGTTGTAGTGTATTGAGGCGCTTCCAGGAGCCTTGTACTACTGATGTCAGGTCCTCATCTGATAGGATGAGGTGACCTGCAACACCCGCACGCCACTCTGGAGGGGAAAACAAATACAAATGTACAGTATATTTAACCACATCCTATATCTTTCCAGGATTCCGCGTCAGTGTTAGTAACATTTAGCAGACACACATGCATTGCCATTACAGAAGTCCTACTTTTTCCTACATGCTAACTGAAGCTGTCTGCAGTACTAATGCAGGATGGTTGCATGAAGGTGGCTTCTTCCCTGGCTACCATTGTCGAAATTCTCTATGCTTGAACTTGTGTGAAACAACATGGACTTACCAAGGTGTAATGAGTCAATGTGTGGCCTCTGGGAGAAAGAGGTTCCCTTCCAGGATTGTTCCAGAAGTTTCTCCTTCACCTGGGTGATGGTGTCACAGTCCAGGACCTTGGCTGGCACCGTCTGGGTGGTGGCACCGCCGCTGCCCCCTACAGCCGACATCAGGACATTCAGGGTCTGGGTGGACGCATAAGAGCACTGGTTACTGGTAGAAATGTTTTAGCACACACAATGTGCAAGTTTGTGTGAATGACTTGAACTTAACTTCAGACAAAAACCAAAAACCAAAAAGGAATATCACGGATTACCACTTTAAAAAGACAGCATTTGTAGTAATAGAGAAAATCAGCCTCATTTTCAGATTGATGACTATGCTTCTATGAAGTAACACAATGGGTTATTTCAGATGGATTTCCCGGGTCGTATGAGAATGGCACACAATAAACCATGTGTACTTTCAGTTCACGTCACAAAAAGGAAAAACACCCAAGGAGATATACGGTTTCCCCTGCGCCTGACACCAATATGTGCGTGCGGCCATGTTAATATACGTCTGTGTGCACTCTAACCAGCGTGCGGTACTCCACGTCCTCTCGTAGCAGCCGGCTGTCGTTCAGTGTGTACTTGGCTTTTCCTGTCACCGCGTCCACAGGTCCCTTGTCCACCTGGTGCTTTATGGCTCTGAACAGCATGTAGAACGACTCCCCTGCTGATTCCTAGCCAAGCATAAATATGGTGGTTCAATTATTATTAAGAGTCACACACTGTGTCCTGACTACTTTTGAACAGCCTACAATATAAGCACACAAATATAATATAAAATAAGCACACAAAAAAAGAGAAATGAACACTGAATTCACTGCCAAACAATATAGATGGAAAGAGTGTATGTGGAGGGAATATAGCCCTAACCCTATTCCAACAGTTTACCCAGAGTCCTGTATTAGTACTGCAGGATTTTCAAAAATACTCCTCGAGAGTGGACAGTGTAGAAGCAGTACAGCATCATGTACTATAAAAAGTGACACGTCTTTGATGGTTACATCGGTGGTAGCCAGTGTCGTGTCAATTTTGGGCATCGTGAGATTTCACCATGTGGAATGGTGAACTACGTACCCTCAGAAAGGTGAACAGACAAATGGACATCCAGTTTGTCAAGAGCTTCTCAACCACTGATTCAGTTCTGAAAAAACAAACACACACATATGTACACACATAATCAATGGATGGAGAAAGTCCCTTGTAAATCCTTTGAGTTTAGCCAATATGAAAAAGGCAGCTTTGTAAGTAAGGACTCCCCCCTCACCTCCTGAGCATGAGTTTGGGGTTCTTGGCCACATACTGTTCCACCAGATCATTGAGCAGGGTCTTCAGGATGTCGGTGAAGTACTCCAGTTTGCCATGCAGGGCTACAGTCAGCAGGGAGGCCACATAGGCCCGGTCCCTGGGGGAGAACGTCCGCTGGACCTCCAGAGTGTGAATGAACTGGAGGGACATGGGCAAGATGATGTGGGTCAAAACTGCGAGGCAGCATCCATGATTGAAGTGTATTCCTGGTGACTGACCAAGGTTTGACCCCGTTTACCGTTTGACAAGGTGCACAATTGAACCAACCCTTGGTTCTACCATTTGTCCACTAATGTTCGGTAGTAACGCATAACTCAGTAACACATTACAGGGTTTTAAGAAGTGTTTCAGGAATAATTATACTTACTCTAGCTAGTTTACTTTCTCTGGGTGGAACTATTCCTATTATTTTGATTTTATTTCATTGCTATTGATATCAATGCTGTTCGCTTTTCTATTTTTTTTCTTTTGATATTTGAAGGTAAGAGCCAACCGACAATTTTGCGGATGTAACATAGTGTAACGAAAGGGAGTAATAAGTAAAATAATGTATTACTTTACCCTCTAAAACAAACCCTTTCTTAATACCCTGCTCCCATTAACGACCGTAACCCTGCTGCCTAACCTTGGTGAGAAAGAGTTTACTGTTGAGCAGATTGGACAGCTGAATTAGCCCCTGCTCCACAGTCTGCCTGCGACTCTCAGGCACGTCCAAATCTCGTCTCAGTGGCGACTCCTGGTGGCCGGGGAAGAAAATGCGCTCTGCGTACGCCCGGTAATCCAGGAAGGGAATCCCTGAACCCACCAGATCGCTGGACATGTCCATCATCTCCGTCATCAGGTCTGGGAGAGGGGAATGGCGACAAAGTGGATAAGGAAGGGATGCAGTGAGAAAGGAAGAGGGAAATAAGGGGAGAGAATGAGGAAGGAGGGAGAGAAGGGAGGAAGTGGCAGGATGGAAAGGAAAATGAGAATGAAAAATAGGGAAAAGTGAGGGAGAGAGGGTAGGAGATGGAGGAATATGTAGCAAGTGTGTTAGAGAGAAGAATTTAATGAAGTTATTAAACTGCAAAAACGTAGGAGTAGTTTGCGCTCTTCACATAGTCCTGAGGACGTATAATACAGGTTCCACAATGTGATTGCATGGCAAAATGAGAATAACATGCACTCTGTTCCAAAATATGACAAAATGCCCACACCGAGGCTTGCTGATGCAAAAAACAATGATATTAACCATGTTTGTTTTTGTCCATTTTGCCCTGTAGCACAAATTGTAAATGATTTGTTTTGCACTAGTAATCCTCAGTTTGAACATTTTTTTGAACAGTGTGTGGATAGCTCTGGAAACAAAAGAAAAAGCTGGCGGACTGTACCTGTGAACTCCTTCTTACAGCGGTCTCTCACACCAGTCTCCAGGTTCTCCAGCTGGATCTGGACCTTCTTATAGTCCCTCATGGCCTGTTTGCTCTTCCTCCTGACAAACAAGAGTGATGGACAGAGAAACATTTAGGGAAGCAGATAAAACAGTGCTATGCTTACTACTCACATGTTAATGGGAGAGGAGTAAGACAGTAAGTGATAGAAGTGTGTGTGTGTGTATGTAAGTCTTTGGCTCCGTTCCCGCTGCAGCTCCCAATTCAGATTTTTCCCCTGACGTGACACAGATCAGATCTTTGCTAATCAGTGTGAACAGAAGAAAGCGGCATGGAGTCGTAGTTTTTCAATTCCCATCTGGACCCCAGGGATACATGGTAGGAAATCGGATCCCGAGGCATGCGACTTGTATTTGAATGCTCAAATCACACAAGACCCATCAATGGAAAGAAAGACAAATAGCAACTTCATTAGTATTTGGGGAGGCACCTCAATTCAGTCAAAACTAGAAGCCACATACCACAACCGAAACGTGTTTGAATCAAGACGTCTCTTGTTACTGATACTCGTGTCTTTTCAACATCACTGTCAGGTCACATTGGTATCAGTCATCCAAACATATCAGACATGAGCAGCGATTCGGACTTGAGCACGATGGTACTGCAGTGTGGAAGTAGCCTTGGTGTCGGTTATGTGCTGCATGTGTGTGCCGGTGAGTATTCACCTGTATATGAGCACTATGATGAGCACAATGAGAGCCACTATGGAGGCTCCCACCCCGACTCCCACCTGGGCCTCCAGGGGAAATGTGGATTGGGCCTGGCTGTCGTACTGCACTCTGCCCAGGGAGAAGTTCAGGTTCCCCATCTGCACCTGGACGGGACGAAGACAAGACAGTTTAGATGACACAGAAGAGGATGTACTGGTGAGCCAATTGTGACTTGATCTCATGGAAAGCTTTTGTAGCTGTGATTGTAAAGTTGCCAACAATTTTGGTATGTGATCATGTATATCCTTCACCCTGACCACAGGGTCCAGGTCTGCATTTCATTGGAATCCCAGGTTCATTGACTCACTGTGAACTCAGGCAGACTGTCCACGCCCTCCTGTTTCATGTTGGCCATGACTGAGGGCTGCTGGGCCGGCGGCTCACAGTACAGGTGGTTGTGGGTCAGGGTCTTCACCGCACACACACCCTCCCCTATCAGAGCCACTACCTCCTCCTTGTAGATGGCCAGGTCCAGGTTCTCTCCCTGGACAGGAAAGAGACAAAATGACACACAGCATTACTTGTCTGAGTCAGCCTCCACCGTTTACCGTCTATGTAAGACAATTCCGTGTTGATTATTTAAAAAACAGTGTATTGTTTTTGCTAAAAATCCACGAGAGGGGGAAATTGATACATTGTCATATTGTAACAACAGCAATAATGATAATAATAGTTTAATTGTATATCACTTTTTGAAAACAGTTTACAAACTTCTTTATCAAATAAAAGCAAACATCATACTCGTAAAATAAATGCAAACAAGATAAACATATGAAATAAAAAAGTCCACTCACCTTTACTCCTACTGGATCCAGGATGTGAGGCTGCACACTGACTCAGCGGCGGCTAAAAGGTCAACAGTGTAGCTTGGAGCAGCAAGCAGAAAGAGAAGTGTATAAAGTATACAGTATTGCCACCCACCTCGACGGAGACAACGCTGCCGGGTTTGTGGTGGTACGGTTTGCCGGGGTCATTCGG
>OMOT01078110.1:0-20255 GCA_900312575.1 Acanthochaenus luetkenii
TCTCTGTGCGAGCCAGTCAGGAGGCCCATCTCATGTCGATGATGTTATATCTAAAGGCCCCTGAAGACTGAACAAGGCCGGTCTCACAGTTTCAGCCCTTTTTTTGTCTTTGCGTTTGTTGGGTCTGGCTCTCCCACAGTACAAAAGCAAACATTTGTACACACATGAAACAAGCCCGGCTAAATTGTGGATGATAAAACCTGCCACATTTGCACAACTGAAGCTTCTACATATCCCTGCGAACCCATCATTTTTCCTTCTTGTTTTCCATGAGCTCTGTGTGAACGTTTTTATTCAGTGATGTCTGTGGTCTGTCTTTTTTATGTGTACCCTGGCTGCAAGACAAGATTCGCATTGGGGAAACGATAAAGTGTCAAATAGAGTTAACTGTTCTCAGTACGAGACAGTCTATTATTTTAGCCGAGCAAAGAGTAGGTAGTTCATTCAATATTCTATTGTTTCATAGCTTGTGAACAGCAGAAAGAGTACCACCCACGGTGCAGAGAGGAGAGGATGCATGGCAGCATAGTTATAGTCCAGACGACGATCAGTGATTCGGAACCAGAACTTTGTTTGTTCTGTGAGTGCTGACCTAGCTAACCACTCTGTGGGACAAACAGGAAGCCATTTATCCAGGGCCAAGTTTCCCAAAAGCATCTCAACGTTTGTCTTTGTTATTTTTGTAAGCTAAGAGACAAAGATGATTTTTGCACTAAATATACTTTTTGGGAAACTGAGCCTGGGCCAGTTATGTAAGCGATAACAACCCGGCTTGGTCAGAGAGTAAAGGATTATGTCTAATGAGAATATAGCAATTCATTAAATCTGGGTATAAACATTACAAAGTAACATAAATAAATACATATATTTAATAATAACAATCCGATGACATATACTTTTAAAACATGAGTGATTATAGCACTTAGTGGCTTGGATCAGAAAACACATTAATTTTGTATACATCTTGAAGTAACAGTTGACAATGGCTGTAAATGATGACTCAAATTGTAATGAATGTTTAAGCCAAAATGATTTTTTAAATATTTTAAATGAATCGGAGGGCATTACTGATTTTGGGTAATCCATGAAGTTCATGTTACCAATCACTATTTGAACCACTAATCTGCAATGGTAAAGTTACCTTCCCCACCCTGGCTCTCATTAGAAAGTGGGTCAAATAACCAGAAAGGGACATTAGAGTTGTGATGAGAGGACGCTAAACAGAGAAATCACAAAAGAATTATCTCTCTGAGCAACCAGTTGCTAGGCCTCATTTCCTAGACACACTGGCTTCCTGCTTTGAGATTTCATACGCCACGTCATGGGTGGTTGCTGCTCCGATTGTGTTCAGAAACAAAGACGAATCAACAATCAGCACATTTCCTACATTTGAATAAACACTGCTCACGTTGGGCAAGCTCTCTAACTTTATCTGGGTCATAACTGAGAAACTCAAACGGTCTCCAAAGCTCTACAGATAAACATGGAATCTTCTCTGATCTATCTGCCTCTTGTGCATGGAATAGTCTGCAGAAACACTCAAGGCTTTAGTAAGATTAATCTATTCACTACAAAGCCTATAATTGAGCCAGTCTAGTATTTAGTCTGACAATCATATTTTTCTTAAAACAGTTAAACAATATTTTAGTGGGGTGCAATAATTTCACTTGTTTCCAATGCAAAACAATTAGTTTCAATAATTTTCTTGAATCAAGTGGCATTTTCTGCTGTTCCACAATATTGACACTTCTTTTTAGAAAAGTCCTGAAACAAACGAAACTTCATTGGAAACAAGTGGAGCTCTTAAGGTCACTTCTTTCTTACATGGTCGTGTTATAGTCACAGGCTGCTAATCTTCGCCCTCGTTGATTTGGTTGCTTGTAATGTTGGTGATCTAGGAATGTACGTTTTTTTTATTGTTGTATTAATTGTAAGTCACTCTGGATAAGAGTGCTTGCTAAATGCCTAATAATGTGAGGTTAGATTAATAAAATAATCAAACAAATTGATGGACAAGGTGTCATTATTTTCAGCATTATTATTTCCCCCAGTTGAATGTTCTAAAATACAGTTTTTCATTCCATTTTTAAACTCTGAGCAAAGTCTCTCTCTAACACTCTGAGTTACAAGTATTTGGGAGCTATCTATTTGGGAGCTATCATCGACTTTATACCAAATGTGGATTCTAATGCTGACACAATTTTCAAGAAGAGATCTCTGGTCTCACTGTTCACAAACTAGCCTATCAGGAACACCAAAAGGCCTACTCAAGGTCCTTCAGAGAAGTACGATCACAGTTTTACTCCAACATTATCAACAATAATTCTGCCAACTCTAAGCAGCATTTCTTAATCATAAACCATTCCCTAAAGCTGCAAATTCTCATACTGAAACCACAGAGGAGCAGTGCAACCGTTTTATTGACTTCTTCAGGGCATCATCCGCTCTCTGCTCTCCAGCTCCACCTCTCTGCCTGTCCCCACTCTCTGCTGCTACGCTGAAGTCAAACACAGAGAGGTGCCTTG
The DNA here is from genome assembly GCA_900312575.1 of Acanthochaenus luetkenii. Taxonomy (NCBI): domain Eukaryota; kingdom Metazoa; phylum Chordata; class Actinopteri; order Beryciformes; family Stephanoberycidae; genus Acanthochaenus; species Acanthochaenus luetkenii. The sequence continues at coordinate 2,526 of OMOT01078110.1, forward strand.
GACCCTTTTCCCATGGCCCTGGTAAATCCCATCCCAGCTATATGTCCCCTGATCACACAAGTTATAAACCACTCCCCTCCAGGCTGGTCATGTTCCACCTGCTCTTAAACTGCTGTCATCAGACCTTGCCTGTCTGTAAGAACTGAGTATGTCTCTTTGGGAGGTGTTACGTCTCTGACACACCCTGTGGTGTCCCTGAAGGGTCGGTGCTTGGCTCTATCCTGTTTACCCTTTACATACTCCCCCTTGGCTGTGTCATTAGCCGGCATGGAATATAATTTTATTGCTATGCTGATGACACACAACTATACCTAAAAACTGTCCCAACCCCCTCTGCAGCTTCATCATTACCAACCACCTGTCTTGAGGAGATAAGGGCCTGGATGAAACAATTTCCAGCAACTAAACAGCTCTAAAACCAAGGCTATTTTGGTTAGCACCCCACACCAGGTACAGCTTTACCCCATAACCCACATCACCTTTTCTAGCAAAGATATTCCCCTCTCCTCATCAGTCTCCAACCTAGGTGTTAGGTTCAACCCTCACTTGACCTTTGACACCTACATTAAACATCTGTGCATAACCTCTTTCTAACGCCCCAGGAACATCTCCAAACTCCGTCCCACTCTTAACCTGTCAGGCGCAGAGAAACTCGTCCCATGCCTTTGTCTCCTCAAGGCTGGAGTATTGCAACGCACTTCTCATCTGGACTCCGGGCAGGAGCCTCCAATACTTCCCAAAAAGCGCTGCCAGGATCCTGATGAGAGTGTGCAAACATGAACATATCACAGCAGTCCTACACTCACTTCACTGGCTCCCTATCCCACTCAGAATCTAATACAAAATAATTATGCTAACCTATCAGTGCATCCGTGGAAATGCCCTTCCCTACCTCAAGGAACTGCTTATGCCCCAAACCTCCACCCTTACCTGCAATACAGCAACAACCTCCTTCTCCATGCCCCCAGCACCAAGCTCGACACCATCGGGGATGACCCACATTGATGCCTGTACGAGGCAGGGAACTACATGATGCCCAGAGTATCAATGACTCACGGTCTAATGCCTACTGGCCATGTCCTTCAGGTTATAGGTTCAGGATCAATCCATCTACTGGCACATGCTAACATCATGACTAATGTATTTTTGTATTACATATGATCTGTTATGCATGCAAGTAAGTTTCACTGGCCCAAGGGTCCATAGAAGAAATGCATTACCATCAATTAGAGAATAAGCCTGGGAACGGTGGTAAGTGAACAACAACAAACGGAGAAAAACTGAACATATACGTATGTGGGCAGTACAAAATATGTGTCAAGAGAGTGCAGCAGGCCTGGTCTGAGAGTCTGGCATATGGGGTCAAAAGAGGCTGGAAGCACAGTTGTGGTTGTCAAAAACAAGTCTTTATTAAGCAAAAGGGACAGAGAAGTGGGAGCAAACAAGAGAGATTCTTCCCGGATTTCACTCTTTCCATGCTTTTAACAATTTCACATGATACATTTGGCGGCCTTTGTGGCGGCACGGCTGCCATACCCAGTAATTCACAGACCCGGTTCACTCCACAATCTCATATAGTCCATGCCATCTCACCGGGAACTTGCACTCGCTGGTGGGTATGAGAACCAGCACTTTTTCGCCTGGCCGGAACTCTCTGACCTGGGCTTCCCTGTTTATATCTAAGCCTGCGCCTCTTCCATCTGCGTGCGGACCACTGGCAAGACTCTAGCCATCTGCTGCTACATGCCCTCCATGTGCTCTATTACTGAACAATGGGGTGACGGTTCTTCAATGATTTGTTTAACCGCTCAACAAAGCCATCTGTCAGGTGATACATCGACATGCGGAGATGCTTCACTCGTAGCTGCCTCATGACGAGGATGAAATGGTGACCCCGGCTGGTCCTCATACTCAGAGGCTCCAGCGTCATCCATGGCTGGTTCCTCCATGATGGCGGCACACACAGGTCAGGGTTCTGGCATTTCACCTTTTGTCTTTGTCTTACTGGACCTTTCCCGTCTTCTTGACCAGACTCTACGGCCCCAATACCTGGAGAACAAAGGGCAATCTCTCCCTACGAAGACCGGAATTGGCAGGTTCTCGATGACTCCTGCTAGCAGCAGGGTTCGGCCTAGGGGGCTATAGTGGTTGGATAGGACCAGGTCTTCCCGTGTACAAATGTTACCTGGACTGTCTCTGGGTTTGGTTCACCGGCAAAGTCCGGCCGGAAACAGGCTCACATTACTCCAGCAGCGCTTTCATGTCTCTTCCTCCAATTCAAACTGGTAAACGGTGGTTGTCACCATCCTCGTGGGCCCAGCAGGATGTAGCAAAGATACAGGGGTGGCTGGAGCTGTCGTTGGTGGCAGCTGTTGGCACAGAGACGTACCGCTCTGGACACTCCCAAGCCATATGTCCCCCTTGCCCACAGGCGTAGCAGCATTGGTCATCAGGGTTGAGAAAGGCCCAACGCCTCTCGGGACTGGTCAGCCATTCCTGCAGCATCCTTAGCGGCAAGGCTCTCTCTATGTGACTCCAGCTGGTTTTCCTCTCCCGATTGGTAATGGCTCGGGGCACTTCTCGGGTCGGGCGCATCATCTCCTGCGCCACCTAGTGATTCTTTAAAAAAACAAAGTCTCTACATTATTGGGGGACATCTGGGCAGCATACCTTTTCTTGTCCGATGGCAGGGCTCAAATGCACCGGTCCAAGCCAGGACACACACACACTCCCCACTCCACTGCTGGCCAGCCCTCTCTTCTGGCAGTCCGCTCAAAAACATCCAGGTAAACTCCAACATCATCATCTGGGTACAGCTTAGTTAGTAGGTCACTGGGTACTCTGGGTCTCTCTGCCACCTGGGTAGTGTGTAGTGCGAAGCATGCAATGGCAGCTTGTAGGTCTGACTGGCTCCTAAGTATTACCGCGATAGCGTCCTCCATATCACAGCCTCAGTTTCCCCAGATCTGAGCACAGCAATCAACAAACCTGTGTTCTCCACCATATGTAGCAAGCCTCGCCTGAGAGTTTGGAATATGGGGTCAAAGGAGACTGGGAGCACAGCTGTGGTGGTCAAAAACAAGAGTCTTTATTAAGCAAGAGGGACAGAGAATTGGTAGCAAACAAAACTGAGATTCTTCCCAGACTGGGGGTATGTCATTCTCTGTCAGGCCGGGCAGTACCTGTCTTCCTGAGGACACACAGATATACAGGCAGGTTTGCAATTGAATGTTCATACCGCAGGCTTACAGAGTTCTCCTCCATTCCCGATTTGTGGCCACCTTATCCCGGCAGATCCTGATTCTGGATTGGCATCAGTTGGGTCAGCTCCAGGTTTGGGTGATCTGGCAGTAGATGTAATCATGCCCAATCACCTCCCCCAGCTGATGCTGGCTCCGCTCTAGTCTCTGGCTCTCTCTGCTGTTGGTTAGATGGCGGTGGTAGACGCCACAATAGTTGTTATGTTACTGGAAGTATTCATTAGTATTTGTTATCAAGTCAATGGGGCTGAAAACAATGTATCTGAGAAATCACGCTGAAAAAGTGCTACAACATTGTTAACTATGATGTGAAACAGTCAGGGAATTGTTTGGAAAGTGATGTATGGGATTTTTCAGGAAAATTGTCAACCCCAATTTCAGCCAAGACTACTGTGAGCTGGGCAGACAAAGCAATACAATTCAATGCAATGGACAATATAATACATAAGCATTCCAGTATTTTTGCGTTAAAGATTCAGTTTTTCTTTTTTTACAATTGATATTAATATCCACTTCAGTTCAGTTTATTTATTTAAACAGGAAAAAAAAGTATACAAAACACCATATAAGGTCATTAAATACTTTTGAGGCCTACTCAGCAAAAATGCTGGTTTTCAGAGGGTTACTGTCCTGCAGCAAGAGAAACTATCAGAGAACGTTAAAAGACAATAGCGATAGATACTTTGAAGCAAAAGATAGGAAAATTCATCAAAAGTAAAGTGAAGATAAAAAAGGTAATTTAGATTATCTGTCCTGTGGCAGCCCAAGTATTGCCTCATCACCAAAGTCAGTGACCGCAGACCTGCCCCTCCGGTAGGTGATTCCTATAGAGCCGTTTAAAGCCAACCAAAGATGAAGTATTACGTACATTTAGGGGAATCTCATTCCAGTTTACTGTACCACTATAAAAAAACGATTGGAGGATTTTCACAGTTTGATATAGCACGAGTGGTTCGTGTTTGTCTCGCAGTTGAAAACCTGGGAAGAAGACTACTAATGAGGGATGGAGTAGGGTGATATTGAATTTGATAGTAAAGTTTTATTGATGTTAATTTGGGATAATTTTCAAAATGTCATGCACTAGCTCTCTTTCGAGTGCAGTACAATGATGTGAGCAATATGGTAAGTTTACACCAATTTTATAGGCACAATTGCATAGCCGTTTAACAGGATTTAAAGTGTAATTTGATGTTAGAGACCAGAGAGGTAAGCAGTAAGAGATGTTTGAGAGTATTACTCCGTTTACATATATATGGGTCAAGAGTCAAAGTCATATGAACAGATTTTTTGAAAAACAATTATCCTTTTTTTCCCAATTGTTTCACTAATTTATCAACTGAGCTAACACCTGATAGGTAGTTGTATCTGTGCTGGACTCAAAATGTCAAAAACATTGGATGGTAAAATACAATGCAAATACTACTATGAAGTCAATTTTCATGATCAACCGGTGTACCAACTCAGGGACATCTTTTGGTGGGTGGCAATCGGTGTGGCCGCACCAGGCCCCGCTCTTCACAGGGCCCTGCGGTGAGGGAAAATTTGAGGACCCGAACCTGGACTGTAAGTCAAGTGCACCCAAAGGAGCTGATTTCCTTCAGTGGACGACATTTATGACTGATACAATTCTGGACAGCAAGACCATACACCTGTTAATCGAAAGAGGACCCACCAACATTTTAAGAAAATGACGAAAACATGCATTTCTCACATGAACTGTATAGTAGGAGAATGCCAAATGGAGAGATGGTTGGCTGGTGTACTCAAATAAATCTGATGCAGTATTTTGTTTCTGCTGCAAACTGTATAGCTCAAAAACGTCAACTAAATTAGCAAAAGGTGGCAGTAATAACAGGGGACATCTAGCTCATAAACTGCAAATTCACAAGTCAGCCAATGATCACATTATAAACGTGAAACTATGGCGAAACTATGGCGTGAAATATGCAGGGAGAGGGCACATTGGCAGGCAGTACTGACACATATTCTAGTCCCCATGCATCATTTGGCAGAGCATAATGCAGCGTTTCGTGGAAAAAAATTGAAACTTTATGAACCCAACAATGGCTACTTTTTGGGGTTAATTTAAATTATTACAAAATTGGATTCCACAATGCAAGAACACGTTAGGCACATAAAAAACAAAGAAGTCCATCACCATTATTTGGGGCTTTGTATTCTAAATGAAATAATTTCGATAGCATCTAATGTCAAAAACTCAATTCTAAACGATGCCAAAACCGCAAAACATTTATCTGTAATACTGTATAAATACAAAACAGATGTCTCTTGTGCTTCGTTTTGTAAACATGACATCCCAAGAAGTAAGCATTAAGGAGCATTTCATAGACTTTATAGTGACTAATGACCAAACTGGACAAGGACTATCAGATTCTCTCCTAGCTGCGCCGGAGGGTGTCGGCCTCAATATAGGTGACTGTCGTGGGCAAGGGTACGACAACGGAGCTAATATGAAGGGACATAACCAGGGGGTTCAAGCACACATCCTTCGACTCAAACCCGCAATATTTTTTGGGGTGGTTCAACGAATTGACACCATATTTGCAGCTTCAACAAAACGATGGCAGATACTAAAGGCGAGCGCTCCTTCTCTCACCCCAAAACCGCTATCCGACACACGATGGGAACGTTGTATAGAGTGTTAAAGCAGTCCGCTATCAGATGAGCAACATAAGGGATGCACTGATGGAAGTAGCTGATAGCTTTGACGACCCCAAAATTAAGAGTGAAGCTGAGTCCCTAGTAAACTACGAATTACAAAACTTTGAGTTTATGTTCGCAATGGTTATTTGGTACGACTGTGAACTCTGTCAATAAGAATCTACAACCTAAACACATACAGCTTGATGTTGCCCTCTCACTAAAGGACTAATTGACTTTTTGCTAAAATACAGAGCAACTGCAAAAGTAACTGCAACCGAGATTGCATCTGAATTGGATGTTGAGCCAAAATTCAAAGAACAGCTCTTGAAACGGAAAGACGGGAGATGCATTGATATTTCCCCTGAGAAGATTTTTGAAACAGACTATTTTCTTTTCATTCTGAATAAAGCCCTCATGTCACTAACCTCGAGATTTGAGCAAATGCAGGGTTTTGCAGATAAGTTTGGGTTTTTATTTGATGTCACCAAATTGGGAGATATGACGGAAAATGATTTGAAAAGGCGATGTATGGACCTGAGCAAGGCTTTGTCTGATGGAGAATCTCAGGACGTTAACGGCCCTGACCTGTTCTCAGAGCTCAGGGTACTGCAAGAGATGATCCCCGTGGAACCAACGCTGCACTTCAAGCCCTTCAGTTTCTGAAGTCAACTGAGAGCTCATTCCCTGAAGTTGCATATCGGATTTTATTGACTATCCCAGTGACAGTGGCTTTTCTAAACTAAAATTAATAAAGCATTATCTGCGGACGACTATGTCTCAGGAGAGTGGACTCAACTGTGTGGACTCGCAATGCTCTCTATTGAGAAGGATGTTGCTTCAACACTTGAAATATGGATTTAATTGCTGAGTTTGCCGCAAGGAAGGCCAGAAAAATCACACTGTATTGATTATTACAATATTTTAATTCAATGGGCAGAGTAATGGCATATTCATTCTTCAATGGTTTGTGTGTGATCTTGTCTGAGTGTGTAAAACTTTAGCTGAGCTATCATTGTCATCCAACTAAAACAAACCATTATGTGTTTCCACTGGCTGCTTAGGTCCACTACGCAAAGTACACACGTGCTTTTATGCAAATCACGAGGCTATTCGTTATCTTATTTCTGTACTTATATAGTATAGGTGTCGTGATGACTGCATGTATTGTTCACTGAAAGGGGGGGTAAGAAATGCTATTTTGCTATAAAACATTGATATGAGACAGAATTCTGATACTGTTCTGTAATAGTGTTATTGTGACCCACAAAATAACAAAACATTGGGGTTGGCTATTATAGTTAACAGCTGGGCCTCGCATGGGTTTATTCGCACCAGGCCCCGCCTACGCCTTGAGACGGCCCTGTACCAACTGGTACCTCTATACCTCTACCTGGTACCACACTGGTTTGCCATGAAGTGAGTTGACTCACATGTGCCTTAAAATGTTTTTTAAATGTAAAGAAAAAAAAGTCAATCAAATATACACTCCATTAAAATGTGCTAAAATTATAAAATAACAACTGATGTAACTCAATCCTTGGTTACATTTTGCTATCTTTTCCTTTTTGATCATACTTGGCACATTCCATGTGATCTGTGACATTAAAAAGGTGGATCACCACCAGTCTAGACAGAACAGTCAATACAGTCAGTAAAACCACATCTGCTCTGAAACTAGTAAGTGATCTTTAACTGGTGTTGCACTGGTATGATGAAAATATGACACACTGTAAAATAATATGGCTTGATCAACATCCCATTATTGCAAAGTCTGTTCAGATATTTTCTGACAAATGCTCTAATACATTTAAACATTATAGATGATTAGATACTAATAGAGCAGACAGGAAACTGCTTAAACTACGCCAACATTTTGGAATTTCAACAATGCACGTCTTGTATATTGTATTGACTTGTTCTGAATCTTCTGTAGATGAATCTACATGTGATCCTTTGCTCCTTTCAGTTCGTTGAAGAGATTCCTGGCGTTTTTCAATTGAAATGTTATTCTCAATCACTTGTCATATAACAGTGAAATGTTTCTGTAATGGCACTGAAATAAGTAAAAACACTGTCAGCAATGTTGGCATTCCTCTTTGAAACCAATGAGCTAGCTTGCACCTACCAGAATCAATTGGTTTCTATGAGGAATGCTAGCCAGCTGTTTTTAGAGTAACTTTCTCTTAAGTGCCCGGTGAAGCAAAATAATTCAAATGACATCCCTTTAAGAAAACTGCTAGACATACAGCTTGTTGTAATTTATCTGAGGAAAGAACAACCTACAGCCACACTGCTTAGACCTACAGTGTATAGCTGTGAGTTACAGGGCTGGCAGGCAGCAGATGTACTACAGTAATCCCAGGAAGGTGGGAGGCCTCTCTGCCCCCAGACAGCGCACCGAGCTCAGGCAGCGTAGCAGGCAGACTCCCCTAGGTCTTTCACAACTACCATCGTCCTCCAGGTGGTGCTCTTTTCTTTTCCCTGACATTGTGAAAGGGGGAATACTGTATTTCCTCTGTTAGACAGACTTCTTCACGTCCCACCTCCACGCTCTGCTCTGTCCAATCACCCGCCCTCTGGGGCCCTGCTGTCCAGCCCTTCCGGAGCCCTTCCAGCCAATTAGGAGCCCCCTGGTGCTAGGAGTAGATGGTGATGACCTCCCGACCTCCTCCACGGACCAATAGGACGCGGTCTAGGCCTTCCATCAGAACCTCCAGGAACTCCATATCTGAGACACATTTTGGTTAAGGACATCCACCAGACACACTGAAGTCACATGCATGTATAAATGCACACATACCTGTTAAAGGTGTTAAAGGCTGACAAATTCACACAGGACACACACACACAAATCCTACGTATGCACATGGACACAAACGGGTCATGCGCACACCTACACACATATAAATACACATTTTCAAAATGATTTGCATTGTAAAAAGCTTCACATTGCAAACCTTTACCTAGAATATGATAGCTAAAACAGTTTGTTTGGTTGGATTAATTATTTAATTCATTTATTTAACCTTTATTCACCCGACTATGGGGCGGCAGTAGCTCAGGAGGTAGAGTTCCCGCCCAGCAACTGCAAGGTTGAAGGTTCAAGTCCATCTCTTCCTGGGAAAAAATCTGTCATAGTGTCCTTGAGGAAGACACCTAACCCCAAATTGCTCCCATTGAATAGGTTGGCACCTTGCATGGCTGCCTCTGCCAACGGTACAATATGTAAGTCGCTTTGGATAATAATGTAATGACTGACTGATTGAATAAAGATACAGTTCTCGTCCCCTTGCTTGTTCTTTGGTGGTCCGGGCATGTTGAGCAAGACCAGTTGTGAATTCTGGGATTTCTTGACCACCGCCTCATTCAGCTTCACCGCCGTGTGCATCCTACGCACGTTGGACTCGTTGCTACGTTTAAGAAAAAAACAGAGATATAAATAAGAACAATGAACAAGCTCCTGCCATTTCTAGCAATGTCAGAGGTAAAATATCAGTATAATAGTCAAATAGTAGTGATTGATTTTAATGATCTTGTAGGCAAATGGAATACATTCAGCTTTCATATGCAAGCAACACTGGAAGAGATCTGGTTTCTGATGGCCGTCATGCGCCCTGAGGATCCCTGATGATCGCATGCAAATTCAACTGATAATTGACAGACATAATAATCACACATGCATGCCATCAGAGAGATGAAGATGTCACACATGCACGTGCGCATGAGCGCGCGCGCACACACACACACACACACACACACCAAAGGTGGAAGGAAAAGTGACTTACAGATTCTCCCACTCTCTAGAAGGAGGGAACAAAACACAACACATCCGACATTAATGTACTGATGAGGGCTGCCCTTCTCTCTATGAGTCATCTGACTTAGGGTCTAAATGTATTATTTTAAAGTATCTTCATGCAGTAGGGGTTATGCCTTGGAAAATTACAAGCACACCTCTGGAATCAGACAATATTTACAAATTGCATTACAAATATTCATGTAGATATGGTCATTTAGTGTGACTGAATGTCCTTTATGTGGATCTCAGGACCTGTATTGAACAGCCGAATTCACAAGAAAAAACAGACATGACACAATACATTCAAGTACAACAACCCTAGTAAAAAAATGTTTTACAAAAAGATATGGCCAACACAATGCTGAAATTCCTGTGATAAAGTGGGCACACAGAGTGGACCACATCCAAAACCCCATTCAGTAGCATACTGCTATAGTAGGAGAAAGATCAGTTAAATTCTATAGAGAAAATTAATTTTTCACAAATGTTTACTGGACCCTGTGGAGACAGCATCAAAATGACAGGAATTACTGCTGCATTTACTGCATCAACTTCTTTAGGCCTGCATATTTAGCATTAACATATAAAAGGTGAAGCTTTTATCTACAGTGCCTTACAACGAGTGCTACAATTTCTAGATCGCCTTAATTACGAGCAACCAGTAGCAAAGAGTCAAACCCACAGTTGCACAACAAACGCCCTCACAAATATTAATGTGTACCTAGAATTAGCTAATTATGGCTTTATGTTGCAGTCCTTACTAACAGTACCGGTACAATTCTATAAATATTACTCATAGAATATTGAAGAGCTTATTAGTAGCATAGCAGTACAATATGAGTCAAGGTTTCATTTTGAATAGGTCTTTGACTCAAATTATTGCCTTTTTTTCTTTCTTCATTCGAAGTATAAATAAAAGTACAAAAAACTGCCACTATTACTACTAGTAGTGCAGTGCATACAGTCAACAGCATGCTATATTGGACCAGGTATCTCAGGCACTGCTAATAGTTTCATATTGAAGATGTCTATAATCCCTGTGTTGTCCTGTCTATCCCCGCTAGCAGTAAATAATAACAATAATAATAAGTAAAACGTGTGCAAATGTACTGTAAAAAAAAAAGCACTGTAACAAGTTATTCAGTCTAGTATTTTAAGATTGAGTCTTAAAAAAAATGTCTTAAGTGAGATAATCTCACTTGTGTCCAATGCACATCCACTTTTTTAAAGAATTAAGTGACATTATCGGGATACTTGAAAACAAGTACAACTGTGTTTGAAACACAGGCGATTCTCATTTTTTTAACACTATACTTGATCACTTGTTAAGATGCACATATTTTTCGACAGTGTAGCTACTTCTACTTACGGTTTCATATTGAAGATGTCTTTAACCCCTATGTTGCCCTCCCTATTCCTGGTCCTCTCGCTGACCAGTTTGTCTTTGGTCCAGGTCATGTGGATGTGTTCTGGTGAGGCGGCCATGGCATTCAAGGCCGAGTGAGTCGCCGTATTGCGGTCGTGGATCAACTGGGCCTAACGAAAGGCAGGACAGGAATGATGTCAGTGGTGGAAAGGTGGTGGAAGGGTCAGACCACTCAAAGACAGAGTTTGGTGATTGTAGTTTTCAGTGGCAGCCATGTTAGCTCCATAATCTTGATCCATTGCCAATTAACTGGGGAATGTTCGGCATCTCAAGCGGATTTCTAAGATGTTGGGCATCTAACCATGGCATTGAGGCATCGAGGCAAATTCAACTCCTACAGAAGGGGCAGCAACATGGCACCTAAACTCTCAGATAAAAAGGTGAATGATTCTGATTTCTATTCAGTAGGACATTGGTTGTGTAACATAAATGGAGATATGATCACAGTGGACCAGTACAAACACAGGCAAACAGGGAGACCATTGCAAATGTTTTATCGCTTCATAGTCATGATGGAAGATGAAAAGACGAGTGGAAGAGAGATCATGTGGATGTTTTTCAGGGCAATCGGGTGAGAGCTAGTGGTATGGAGATGACAGGACATGGAAAACACCTGTTGCCTTTCCATAGAATTAGAATGGACAGAAAGGGCACTGCCTGGTTTGTTGCAGTAATCTCCCTTTGGATGTCTTGCCATTGAATTGAATAACAGTGTCATGGAAATAAGCAATGTTTCACATGTGGAAAGTGCATGAGACTCACGGAGTTGGAATGTCCAACACAACTACCACTAGCATGTTGAGCCAAATGACGCCACTGCCACGGTTCAACTTACCGGTAATCTTTCCCAGTCTCATGGTTGTGCTCACTTTCATGACTACATTATCAGCAATTCAATGGAAGCTATTTCAAATGTACCAACCAAATGACCATTCAAATATTTTGATGTTAATCAGAATGCCCTTTCCATATATTCAAATGCTGTACATCTTTCACTCTGAAGACGTCCATACTTCTGAGCATGCTACATCTACGATCGTCATGATTTCCAATCTTGATTGTTTACTCCATTTCATCTTGCCGTTTTACAGCCGCTTTCAGTAATCTTATCATTGCATTTGATCAGTTGTTGATTCCACTTAGAAGTTACCGTAATTTAATTGATATATATGAATATAGTTCATGATAAAAATCTAAATAAGCTGATTTTAATGACGTCATGAGTTCTTGCTGAATTAAGAATGCTAATTACAAAGCATGCAAGTATGCTGTGATCGAAGACATCAACTGACTACTACTACTACTACTACTACTACAAGACATACTACTGCAACACTGCATTCAAACAGAACGTAATATTTAGAGGCAGCATGAATGCATACAAAGTCAATGGAAAGAGGCAAACAGAGCAAGATGGACGCAGCTTCGCCGTGAATTGAGGTGAAGAGGTGAGAGAAATATGCCTGACATAGTAAAGCAAAGGCAAATCAGCTTCAAGCAGGACTCCAGGCAGCTGTGAATTTCCCTCAAATAGTATTTACAGTATTTAAAGCTCGATTCCCCAAAGACATTGGTGCTGCTGCTACTAAGCTTGGCACATAAAAAAAAAATATAACGCTGAAGCATAGTTTCAAATAATAATAGAGTCAAGAAAGACGTCAACCAAAACCACTAAACATATTGGCTGTGACTATAACCATGGCTGCATTCTGTTGTGTTATGATGTTGTCACACCAGTTTGGCAGCATATTTTTCAAGTCAAGCCATCAAACTCGCAAAGTAAAGCGAGACAACGTTTCATGTCGTAAACTTCCTGTCTGAACGTAGGGTTAAGCATCTCGAAGTCTAACAGCTTCAGTCAAATCTGTGGTGCCACTTTTTAAGATAGAGAAGAGATAGAGTTGGGAAACAGTGAAGTCCTAATGCCAAATCACAAACAGAATGCTCAAGTATCTCAAACATTATTGTGACACTGGTGTGCATTTAAAGGAATTTACAAATGTCTTCCTCTGGTGGCAGCTTTTTGGTAGTTGTGGCTTTGCCCTGGTCAGCGTCTACAGGAGGGGTGGATGGAGGGAGGACAGCAAATTCAACTTCCAACTAGGAACGGAGCTAAACAGATTAACAAGATGAAGACAGTGCCATCATCAGAACCCGAACATCCACACTGTCATCTAAGCTCAGCTTCTGACAACAGCACTGTCCCAAAACGTTCCAATTGTCATGAGCAGACCGTGGGCGTATGATGAAGAGCAAGGATGGAGTGATACATGGATGAAGCAATGGCATCATGGACGACTACTGTGGGGGTGTCTGGTTGCCGTGGCTACCTCATCCTCTGGTATGCATATCCTGGGGACCTGCAGGGTGTCGGGGGAAGGGGCGTCAGTGATCGACGACCTCTTCCTCTTAATGGAGCCACGCGATTCGTCTGTGATGCTCTGAATCTGAGCCCGTCGTCCAATCACAACGCAAGCATTTAGGTCAGGGGAAGAGTTCAAAGGTCAACAACAGGCCAAAAGGAGGCCGTAGACCACGTCACAAACAAGGAAGTTGTTAGCTTTGTTATATATGCTACACCCATTGACAAAAAGTGTGTGTTTTGCCTCTCCCTTTTGGTGAGCAACATACGGTCTTACAGTGCTGTAAACCGATGTATAGTTAGTGTGTGTTGTAACGCTACTTCAGAATGTTACAGTGCTGTATATACGGTTTGTTATAGTGTTTTTACATCATTTTTTACAATGCAGCAGGCAGTTTGTATTAGTGTGTCTTACTTCGTGATGTTTAACAGTATTGTGGACAGTTTGTTCAAATTTGACATTGTAATGTTTCAAAATCAACCTGTACATTTTCCCTGATGTTTCACAGTGCTGTACAGTTTGTTATCGTGTGAGTTTTACTGTACCTCTCTCTCCCTCTCAGTGCGGGACAGCTGCATCTGTTTGAGCATCTGAGACCTCTGTTCCATCACCAGGGTCTTCTCATAGGTGAAGGCTGAGATATCACTTCCATGCTACAGGAAGAGACAGAGCATTTGCAAGATATACAAATGTTGACATTTTGTTTGTCATTTGCTGCTGCTGTTGTTCTTATCCAGAGCAATTTACAGTGAGTAACCAAGAAGGGTGTCTTGCTCAAGGACACTTTGACAGGACACAGACTGCTGCTGGGATCGAACCTGAGACATGCCGGTTACAGGACAGTCTCTAACTGATATTTTACAGTCATACATGAAAAGAGATTCATCAACTACTCAAATCAACCAATCCTATAATCTCATTAAGTGAATGGAAGGATGAATTATTTTATGCATAAATTGATTGGATGGAAGGATGGATGAATGAATGAATGAATGAATGCACAGTCTCACCATCTCCACCACCTCCACCTCTGCATCCAGGCGTAGATGGTAGAGGAACATCTGGAGATCTTTCTTCATCTGGATGGAGTTGTCATCCATCTGGGCCACTGTGAAGATACGCATTTTACACTTCCTCCATACCTAGAGGCAGGGGAGGTAGAGTGAGAGACAGAACAGGAGGGAGGAAGAGGGACAAACATAAGTGGCTGGTAATATGAGATGGCACATAGCCAATCCAAAATCCCCAAAGCACACAACAGGAAGAGGGCGCTGTTATTCCAGAGCAAACAAAGGTGGAAGGAGTGAAAGGCCGATGGGAAAATCACTTGAAACATGTTTAGCCTCTGCAGTAAAGCCAAAGAGAATACATTTTGACTGAAGAAGCAAAGATAACCAGAAACGGGGTTTATGGGAAATGTGGTCTTAATTTTGAGAAACTCTAGCACTAACAATACCATTGACTTGATACAAATATTACAAAAATAAAAACTAGAATTGGTTGACATGTACATGTTTATACCTGTGTCAAGATGGTGCACAAAGTAAAACGTTAAATAAATAAATAAATAAATAGGGTCAGTGTGCTTACATTCTTTGACTCTTGACATGTTTTAGTGTCTTTTTCATCTTTGACAATGACCCTACAGTAAATGGAAATGTGTTAAGTTGTGTTTAATAACACATCAAATCATCTACAGAATAGGTGAACGGAGATCGAGGAGACAGAAGACGCACACCTTGTGCTGCCTGAGTAAGAATGGCAGCAGCATGAGCAGTCCACCGTCATGTACGATCCACCACACATCGATGGTTCCCTCTTTCAGTCGCTCCTGGTTACCGGGGAAACGATCAATGTTTTTAGCAACAAGAAGGGCCTGGTGTGCCGAAGTCGTCTCTCTCACCGTTTCTGAAAGGAGGGGGGGAGAATACAGAAAAGAAACAAAGTAGTATATAAATAAGAATAGAGCACATTTTTCTTTTGGCATGTACTCCTGTCAAGTAAACTTTAAGGTATCGAGGGAGTTTTCTATGGTGATTTTATTTTGTGTCTCCAAAAGCTTGTTTTCCATCAGTAGGAGGTCCTGCGCCTGGGTATAGTCTCAAGACAATATTAAATATATTATTTAATATAGCTAATGATTTTGTAACTACAGTATATCTGAAGAATTTCATTCTAAAGTGAGACAGCCATTATTTAAATATGGGACATCTAGCCTTGCAAAACTGTTAAAATGAGTAAGTAAAATGCACTATGGAATATTATTAATCTTGAGTTATTATGACAATTAATTATTATCTAACTAAAAAAACGCTGCTTTAAAGATAGTGACATTTAAGAGGGTATAATCAATTATTTAGCCGTGAACATCAGGTACTTTTTTTCACAAAACAGATGAATAGCCTTTTGGAATGAAACCTAGAACTCAAAAGGGGAAAGAAAGGGCTAACAAATACCACAATTCATCAAGAAATACGTACTTTTCACTGTACTGCAAAAAGCACATGTCTAGTGTTGAGTCTAAAATGATTAATAAGATAATTTCACTTGTTTCCAATGCAAATCAAGTGGAGTGAGATGCCTTACTCTGACTTGTTTCAAGATAATGACGCTTCTCGAAAAATTGTGACACTGCATTGGAAACTTCATGTGATACTAAATTACTTGTTAACATGGACATTTAGCTCTGATTTTATTTGTATATTCCAGACAAGTGTGTTGTATACCTATGAAGTTCTTCCATGGGTAGGAGTCCTGGGCTTGTTTCCATCCCAGCGGCCAGGCCATCAGGACAGCGTTGTGTTTCATTCCTCCCAGTCCTGCCGACTGGATGAGCAGGGAGAAACCATCTCGTAGGTTGGACGACACCACCACGTGGGAGAAACCCTTGGTGCGCTCGGCAGACATGGCCGCTTTTAAGTTCTGGAGCATCCGAGAGGAGCGGGAAGAAAGAGGACGAGGTGGGAAGAAGAGTCCAGGAGGCAAGGAATAGAGAGAAAGAAGAGAGAAAGGAGGGGAGAAGTATTAGATTTTTGGAAAATGTATTATGCTTAAGACACACCTCCTCCCCATGTGCCTGACATCTCACTAATGCCAGACTCCTAATGTTGACCCCTCTTGTCCCCGATGTAAGGGCCAACCTGCTGACCTATTGCTTATGATCTGGTCCTATGCATGTCTTCCCACGTCAAACTTTTTCAAAATGTTCTCTGACATGTATCAAATCACTGTTGACCCCAAACCTATCTGTGCCCTCTTCAGTCTCAGCCCTACCACACAAGTCACGGCCTTTACTACTGCTAGGTCTCCTTCCACGGAAACATCAATCTCCCCCGTCTTTCTCCAGATGCATTATAGACACCACGTAATAACCTTTTACGAATATCTGAGCCACTTTCTTGGAATACTATGACAACTTACAAGATCCCCTTGATGAGGTAGAGGAGTGAAATGACGAGGAAGAGCCAAAGCGAGTCCCTCACTATTCTTATACAAGGATGTCTCAAAGGGCTTTACAATCAATCACGTTTTATTTATATAGCCCTTTACATTGCATCATATATACTAGGGGTGTTAACGATTAGTCGTTGATCGATTAATAATCGTTAATAATTTGGTCGATGAACATTTCAAACGTAACGATCAAATTGAACTATTTGCGGTCATCTTAGCAATCATTAAGTTAAACACAATTAGGAAACATGTTTCATGTTTACACAGAAGAAGACTCACTGGACCATGAAGAGGGCAATTCACTTTAAACAGAAGAAGACTCATTCGACCAAGAAGCGGACCAAAAGGAGCGTCGTGTGGGAACATTTCACACTGAAGGATAACAAAGCGCATTGCCATCATTGTGATGTTGTTTTAATATACAACACCTGCACAAGTCCGTTAATGTACCATGTCAAAATCGATGGCTGTTTATTGATAGTTTGTTTATTTGAAACACAGGTTCAGTCTGATGACTTGCGATGATCGCATCGATGCTGGATCCTCGCCACAAGCACCTGGGATTTCTGACGCCAGTGAGGAGACAGACAGCGAATGACAAACTGCTTGAACTTGCTGCAGAAGTGGAAGTGACGCCACTGACGAAGCAAACCATGGGACCGACGACGGAGGGGGGAGGGGTGTTCGCTGGTGCTGCGGCCCAGGAAACCCCGTCTCAGCCTGTGAGAAGCGATGCTAATACCAATGCTATGCTACTACTTCTCG
>OMOT01078112.1:0-12130 GCA_900312575.1 Acanthochaenus luetkenii
AGGAGAGCCGAGCCGGACCCGTCCGACGGCGGAGAAGCTGCGGCCAACAGCGTGATTTCGGAACGAAGTCCCCACACGTTCATCCTGAAGACTATGGTCAGTAGTCCCCGTCTATAGCGCCGCCTAACGGGCTGGACGGGGTTGCCGTTACGCATTACGCACGCTAGAAGCCTGTAATACCACTATAGTACTCGTGTACCTGCTAACATGTCCATCTTAAAGTCATTTGCTCTGGTCTTAAAACAAGTGATGAGATCAGTTCACTTCTTTCCAGTGCAGTTTCACACGTTTTGGAAATAAGCTCGAGTCAACACAATTCAGGACAAGTGGTATTGATCCCGTTGGCAGACGTCTCACTTGTCGCGACCCTTACGAGACCCTGTCGCCGTGTGGGTCTTGTAGCGTCTCTGTGGTCCTCAATAGTGAGTTTATATAGGGACCTCTGGTGCCTTTCTCTCCCTCAAGGGAGTAGAGTGACCTTATCCTACATGATGGTAGATCTATATATTTATCTCCTATGCCATTACTGTTACTATAGGGCTTATAATTGTACTGCGATATTTTAATAGTATACTTCTAAAAATGATAGGACTGCTACAGGTCTTTTTTCATTAGGGTAAAAGAACAGAGCCACAAAACAAAAGCCATCTGACCAGACTGATTAACTACCCTTCATTTCTCACCAGGGACCGTCCGTCCATTCAGCACCACCACAAGGAAAGCTGGACATGGTCCCTATATAAATATTGTACTTATACCATATGAGATACAAAAATACCATGACGTGCGATAGTCTGTAAAATTCGCTATTGAGGACAACGCATTCACTTTTTGGGTGAGGGATATAAAACACCCTCAAGCCCTCAGCTGCTTTCAGAAAGTTACCGTCCAAAATCATGTACACTCGTCATTAGCCATGGGACAAAACAAGCGAAGCTTGGTGGTCAAACCCCAATGTAATGCATCGTTTTGTCTCCGTTTCTCTCCCAACAGCCTATTTGTATCAAAGACATTTCACCGAACCTGCAGAGCTGTGAACTCTTCCAGGACAACAAGGGCTTATTTAAGTGTGACGCGGAGGTTTTCCTCTCACTGGACTCCTCGGACTGTGCTGAAGACTGACCTATACCTGATGTAGGCGTGTGTGTTCAAGTTGCACGTTTACATTTAACACACTGGATGAAAGATATGCCATTTTCATTTACCATTTTACCAGATTATTCCTTCATCACATTTGATTTTCTGACTGTTTGTCTTAATATTTTACACTGTACAAGTAATGTATAACAATGTACATGGTTGATCTGAGTTTTCATTAATAAATTAATCACATTGCAGCCCTGGGTTGAAATTCTAAATTGTTCAATACATGATACACATTACGTCTTGATCACGCACAAAACAGCTACTGTGGCCTCAAGATCAGGTGTCACAGGGGAACAACATTCATATACATGTGGATTCTGATGTTTCTGTATATTTGGCTTCAATAAAATCCACAGAAATTATACACAAAATATACAACCAAAGGCTGTGATAAGCTCACAGATTAAGTATCACCCTTCAGCACCTCAACGCAGGTTTATGGAACAAGAAATATGAAATTCTCAAACAAATTTCAATTTTTTCAGTATATATATTTACCATAAGCAACTGAGTTTATTTTTGACACGTACCTCAAATAGTTGGTGATTTAGAGGCATTTAGTAATTAAAAAAATGACTTCATCAACCAGGAAAATAATTGTAAATGTGCAAGTTGATGCATATCTCCAAAGATGCAACTTGACATCCATATTTTAACAACTCAACTTATTGTCATATCAAATTATGTATTTGTATGCTGAACTGGTCCGGTTTCATTCCGATGGGAGAAAAGGATCCCCTTTTGGTAACTGATCAGTAAACAGTATTAAACAAAAAGGACCACATAGGCTTATAAATAGTTTATTTAAAACAAAACTTAAAATGATTTAAAATTAAATGGGGAAAACTGCACTGCAGATGAGACGTAACCAAAACTAAGTATTCTCAACGTTTGTCATTGAGGGTGAAAGGACACTGTACATAATAAAAAAATAGCTTTGATTAAATATGAATTACAGTGCTGCATGAGTAAAAATACACAAAGAGTCTTCAGGGCACCTTTACAGCAGTGGGAGAGCAGCTAAGTTCCCCTTGATAATCTGATCCATGACCACCTGGAAGACCACCTGTATGTTAGTGGTGTCTGTGGCAGTGGTAAAGTGGTGGTACACAGGCGTGTTGGGCCTGCTGTTACACGCCACAAACATGGCAGTGATGTGGCAGGCCGCAGCATCCACATCACCATCTGCTCCTGAACAGGGATGAAGAAAGACGTCAAAATTACACTTGCAGAGGTATCCAATACGCTCAGTGATATAAAAACTCTAAGTGAGCGCCATACTCTGAATGACGAAGCGTACTCTAATGTCAGCTAAAGGAGTGGGAACAAGTGAAACATCTCCACAATAAGTTTGCAGTCCTAACTACATTGAGCCAATTGAATAACCAAGTTCATACAATATTAATAAAACAAGAGCTTTGGCTTCTACAGAGAATCTGTAAAGAAGTTCTTCTCTACTCCCAGACACACAGAAGCATGATGCTACATGATGCCTCACGTTGCAAGTCTGCTTTCCAGTTGCTGTGAGAGAGCTTGAAATACTGCATGTATGAGCGTGATCTGGCCAGAGGGAATGATGCATACATAACCAGTGAGGGAACGCGTGTACAAATACTGTGACAATCTCTGGCCGCAGGGAATTCTGATTCCCCAGTGATAATGGAGGATGCAGTGACCCATGTCTATCAAAACAAGACGGAGGACTGGATACAAACAATTCCTTGTGGAATCAAAGGCCTCAAACAAATGCTTCCCCAAGTTTACGGTTAACTTTTTACTTAGAAAAAAGTTTACTTGTTGAATACTTGATTACTTTTGCAAAAAGGTACTGAGAATAGTACACTTAGGCTTATACTTTTAATGATACTAGAAGTATACTTAAAAGTACAGTAACTTGTTGCGACTGAAGTGAGAAGCAACTCTCACTGCAGAATCCTATGTCAACAGTACATTATTCCATACATATACACACACAATATATACACACACACACACACACAGGAAAGTCAATGCACAAACAAAGTCATGCCAGAATACCTTTATAACTAGGAAGGTAAAACCGTAAGTGTCTTCCAGAGTGTAGGATCTTCTCCCGGAAAAGGTCCGTTTTGTTCATGAACAGAATCTTTAGAAGAGAGATACCATCAAAAGTGTGAACAGAAATCGGATAGTGACAACATTCAAATCACCCACCCATCAATGTCTCTGTGGTGGTGTGTCCCAGAATGAATCATGGGTCTAAAATGCATCAAGTCTGCAACACTTGCACAGCAAAATGAGTCATATCGTGCCATTCCGCTAACAAAGCCGGCGTCCTTTTGTTCTCCATGTGTTTCCATGAGCTTTCAAGTTCTGTAGAGTTGTGAGTTGAAATAGTGGAATTGTTCAAGTTTGTGGGTCCTGACATCAACACACTGAAATTAAATGATATCAACACCGTGAACAAAATGTACATCTCCAGACAGGTAGGACTGAATAGAAACCCACTCATCCTGGTCCAATTGTGCCAGCACTGGGAGCATCCTAACATCCCCCATTAAGACCAGTTTTTGCTCAGCAACTGAGAGACATCAGCTATAACGAGCCATCGGAGAACTACACAACTGCAGGGCCAGAACGCTGTAAAGACCACCACTGGTCTCGCTCGCCAGGCTCACTGCATGTGTATCAGACTATGTAATGGCTCAGAGTCCATTCACAACACACGGACTACCCGGCACTAAAGCAGTGAAAGGTGGACTCCGCATGAGTATATTAAATACAATATTTCAATATGCGAGAACTTTTGCTGAGATGTCACAGAAAATAAAATCTTACCCTGTAACAATATATGAAAATACAAAGGGTGTTATTTCAGTGCCCTTTCTGTCACCTAATTTGACTGTGGTTATCAAGAGAGAAATCGGACAGGAAAGACGCGCCGACCTTTCCAGTTTTCGGTTTATTAAAGGCTCATTATGCTACAAGCGCTGCGTGTTGGATATATAATATGTTGGGTTATGAGTAACGTGCCCCAAAACCGTCCTTTGTGTTGACTACATTGCTTTGAGCATCACCAAGATTTCTTCCATTTTATTCCACCTCTGTAAAATTCTCATCACACTGGTAATGGACAAATAATTAGCTGCCAAGCATTACAAATTGCAATCAACATAAAAATATATGCAAGAAGAAATGTCTGGAAGGAAACCCCACCCAAATACTGTGTGTTAATTATGTACAGAGATAAATGGCAGTGACCAACAAGTGACTCATACGTGTCCATTTAAACAGTATGAAACAAAATAAACAACGGAACGGTACCGCCAGCCGACGCAATCAACAGAAATCACCTGCCCTCCAATGCTAATTTTCCATGTCAGAGGCAATCATAGTTCGGTTGCGCCAAGAATGATTACTAAAGGGCACTCAGTCCTTCGCTCACCCCCACACAGTTAACTGGGCTCTATACAGACACGACAGACACGACAGACACGGCATCTGTGCACAACACACTGGCAAAGGCCAGAGAAAACACAACTCTTAAACTGATTGTAGTGTATTTGGACCAAATTCAGCACAATTGCGTTGATCTTTGAGAAAGGAAGCCATTTCTGACTGAAGGCTGGGTGCACTTTAAAGTGGGAGGAGCAAAACAATAGTACAAATACACTTACCAAGGAGGAGCTCTTAAAAACTGCGCTGGAGCAGATGGATGTAAAAAGTTCAAGGGTTTCCCGCAGCCGGTTCTAATATGGAACAATGTGGGAAAAAGAAAGGAGGGATAACGACAAAAATGCTACGCACAGATGAGTTTTACGACAAAAGACGAGAAGTCGTCTCAATCCAAACCGTCTAGCAGCATTATGCTTAGTAACTTGTGACATTACAGCCAATTTCTCCACACAGACATCTCATGAAAAGGGGTGAAAGGTTTTGCATAAAAAGCCTTGTGATGTTTTTCTACGTACCGTCGTGGCGTCTTCCATCAGGGTCTTATCGTAGCTACTGAGGGCCGCCACAAACAACACCGCCTGAACGCAGTCAAAGCAGTTGAGCCACTTTCTGTTCACGCTCCTCTGGCCCCCTACGTCATACATCCTGTCAACAGGCAACAAGGCTCAGTCACACTTTATACAACCAATGAGGTGCGGACTGCTTGACCATATAGACCGCGAGCGCATGACGATCTGTATATAATGAGCGCATTATGCTCATTACTACACGCTTATACATTACTATATTTCATTTATGTTGATTTCTTTGAGCTGGATGATTATGAATCATCTGTCAAACTTGGGAGAGAAGACAGAATACTTTGTATGAGTCTGAGTAGTGCAATGAAATAAATAAGACACCATAAATACAGTTGCCGTATCAACCCATGAGGGTTGGGCACTTTGATTCTTTTATTTTTGTGTCATGCACTCAATCAACTACAAGAGCCAAAATAATGTGACAAAATGTATGTTGATTCCTTGTGCATGCTCGAAGGATCCTCTCCTCCATGCGAGTGATACAAGTCACCCCACACCAATCTATAATACATGACATTCCACCACTGGAATAGAGAGCATACTATTCCTCTCCAGGGATTGGGCACATGGCTTTGATGAGTTATAGTGAATAATGCGACTTAGAAAGTTGTTAAAATCAATATGAAAATGTTCTACTTATGTCTACTGCCCAAATATATTCCCCCCCAAAATAGCTTTATTGATACCTCTACTTTGGAGCAAAGTCACACTACAATCTAGACTGACTGGTGGCCTTTCAGATCAAATAAGACAAAATGTTATTCATGCTTTCTAATATTGTAAAAGCCATTTAAAAAAAGGTGAAAAGTATTCAGACCATCAAGTCAAAAATAAATAAATAAAAGAGTAAATCCTGCACCAAGTGAAGCTGTGGGTCTTGGTGACACAGGTAATAAGTTCCCATTTGGGGCAGACAATCTCCAGGTGCATGATTGCTCTACTCATGTCAGAGGTAATGAAACGTTTATCCCCTGAGAGTCAAGAGTCCGTTTTAACAAGCTGGAGAGCAATAAGCCTTAACCGTGACATTTGATGTCAGTAGTATGGGTGGTACAGCATGGAAAAATCATGGCCCCGTACGGTTTTTCACATTTTGTTGAAGAGCGAGAAATCCGGAGGAGGACAAATAAAGTTACTGAATTTTGCCGCTTTGTGAAAGACCACTTCAAAGATATGGTGGCCATGTATTTAGAGCAGCAGAAACTGATTGTCCTGCACGACTGAAGTTACTCCATGCTGAAATAGTTAACAGCTAGATATTATTAGATAAGATGTGATTTGGAGTTTGGCCTTCAACTTAAAATGACAATACGTTTCCCATAGTTAACCAACTATGGAACTGTTATCATGTAAAAAAAAAAAATGGAGATGACAAGCAACACCTGATCATCTGAACAATAAGCAGATCAACCTCGCAGACAAAACAAAGTGAACTAGGCATGTGGGTAACATCACAGGAGCTGGCATAAGAATCCTAGTTATACCATTTACATGGGCTGCATACGTCAGTACGGCTTTGGTCTGTTTATTGTTCTCTGTGGCATCTGCATGGAAATCTTGGCTGGCTAACTTGAGCCATCTTTAGACTGCAATAAGACAAAGTAGTGATAAAGTCACTGTTGATGAAAAGTGAAAAATGACTGGACACCCAGAATATTGCCTTAATACGGTAATCAAAAATGACCCTGGTTACTTATGATGCATCAAATATTGATATGTGTCAGTTTAAGACTTACTTAGGTGATTAATATACTGTATACAAAATAGTTTCTGCCGTTACAAATATAAGCTTGAAGAAGCTACAGTTCATTTCTACCACTTATTTTTCTGTGATGGAATGATTAGAGCACATACTTTTGTGTCACAAAATAACATTCATGCATTTTGGTTATTTTATTGGTCTTCTGGGAAAATATGACAATCTGCTGGGTCATAAATATACATACAGCAACTTCAATTATCAATTTTGGTGATAAGTTGTGGAAATCAATTTCTCTTTGTGGATCTTAACTTCTTGTGAGTGATTTTGATTGACTACAGTTGATGACTTCTTGTTTGATACAGTCATTAGACTCACAAAGGATCTGAAACAGCGGATCACTTGGAGCCGTTTCAAAGCAGCTACAGGTCCCAAGATCAACTGTGGAAACAACCGTTTGTAAGTATAAAGTGCATGACATAGTTGTGTCACTGCCACGATCAGGAAGAAAACACAAACGATCACCTGCTGCTGAGAGAAGATCGGTCAGGATGGTCAAGAGTCAACCAATAACCACCAGAAAGCAGATCTGTGATGAACTAGAAGCTGATGGAACACAGGTGTCAGTGTCCACGGTCAAGCGTGTTTTACATCACCATGGGCTGAGAGGCCGCCGTGCAAGAAGGAAGCCCTCGTTCCAGAAGCGCCACCTTAAGGCTCGACTGAAGTTTGCTGCTGATCACATGGACAAAGAAAAGACCTTCTGGGGGAAAGTTCTGTGATCAGATGAGACAAACATTGCCACAATGACCAGAAATATGTTTGGAGGAGACAAGGTGAGACCTTCAACTCCCAAGAACACTGTACATACCACCAAGCATAGTGGTGGTAGTGTTATGCTCTGGGCCTGTTCTGCTACCAGTGGAACTGGTGCTTTACAGAAAGTAAATGGAATAATGAAGGAGGATGATTACCTCCAAATTCAGGAAGGTTTGGTATTGGACGCAGGTGGGTGTTCCAACAGGACAAAGACCCCAAAAAACATCAAAAGTGGTAAAGGAATGGCTGAAGTCAGGCTAGAATTAAGGTTTTAGAACAGTCTTCCCAAAGTCCTGACTTAAACCTCATCGAGAACATGTGGACTGTGCTGAAGAAACAAGTCCGTGTCAGAAAGCCAACGAATTTAGTTGCACTGCACCAATTCGGTCAAGAGGAGCGGTGAAAGATTCAACCAGAAGCCTCAAGCTTGTGGACGGCTGCCAAAAGAGCCTAGTTGAGGTGAAAACAAATATTAGCACTGCTATATATAATAATTCATGCATTTTTTTTTAAAGACAAAGATGTATGTGCTCCAAACATTCCATCACAGAAAAATAAGGAGAGAAATTATTGGAAACTCAAGACTGCCATGACAAATGTTCTTTACAAGTGTATGTAAACTTTTGTAAATTGCATATGCAACGTTATGGAAGTGATTGACAGATTTTATTTAGAACATACTAAAAAACAGAAATACAAATATACAATACAAAAGAACGTGCCAAGTAGAGACCCGCAGGGGCCTCAGAGAGTAGTGCTGTTGGGTATGAATCATACATTTGTGACAGGGGACCGAACGCCATCGTATGGGAACACGGGGACAGGGTGCCAGGACTATCGGGGCTAGTCGCTTCCTCTGAAAACAAAAGTTCAAAAAAGGCGACAGGGAAAGGGGGTTCAAATAAAGTGGCCATTGCTATGCTTCCTCTCCGTTTCTGCTCCCTTTCCTAGAATAAACAGGCAGAGAGAAGCCATCAATATTTAATGCAGTGGGAAGAGTTCAGCTTTTGCTCAGGGTCCCCTGGTGAGTTAGGAGTGAGGCAGGGTCACGAGAGCCTTACCAAAGCTGCTGTCTGGGACCAGCATGCTCAATGGGCCACGCAGGAACAACACCAAACAACGATTTCCTTGGATATTAAGGGCGGTTTCACACTACGGACCTGGGGCGGATTACGAGCACCGTTCCCCCCAAAGTCCGGATCGCTTGGTTAGTGTGAACACTGCGTTCCGTCGCCGGGAACGGAACGATTCAAGTGTGAACACAACTGTACCGTATGCGGGCAGCACGCGCCGATCTTAACCTCCGAACACCGCATACATACATGATCAAGTACGAAGGCAGGCCAGAGGGTCTTCCTGCTGTATCGGAGTGTTTGTCTCTCTCTCCTCTCATCTCTCTCTCTCTCTCTGCTCGGGAACCAAACAACATTGGTAATGTGAACGCTGGGGAGGGGGAGTGGGGACCATCGTTCTCCGGGACGGAGCGGAGGCAATGTGAAGACGACCTAAGACCACCAGGGATCCTAAAAATGCACCAGATTTTTAAAACCCTTGCACTCAAACACATATGTGAAAAAGTAAAACACGTGTAGTCACTTCCTAGCTGGTTCAATACATTTGTGACTTGCCAATGGTAGTGAGATCGAGTCTTGGGTAGTGCAACCATGTGACACTAATGCAGCTATGTATGCTGGCTGGTTTCTGTGAAGTTCCTCTAAAGGTTAAAAGGCATTATTATAACATATTTCAAACTACACTTATATACAGAACATTTCTCCTACATAACTTCTTACACAACTTATCTATATAGTTTTTTTATATGCATCTGAGCTGACAGGACAAAAACAAAGTCAGTAAATGGTACTATACCCTGTATTTATTATATCTCCACAACAATTTCACCAATCCTCATACTATCGATGGCAAAAATGTTGCAGGCAGTGTGTTGAGCTGAGCATGGATGTCATTTTCATATCCACCTCAATGAGGGCGCTATAAACACAAATTATTGAGATCTTTTAATCATTCAAATGTAGTGAACTCCTGGGGACATAATGAGCATAAATATTATATAATAATGTTTGTTTTGTTCCCATTTCCAGGTTCATGTACAGTCCAAACAAAAAATGTGTAGGTCGGGCACAAGCAACAACAATATGCAGTATGCATAACATATGATTTCCCCTTTATTCGTCTAGTGCAGTTTGACTGGGTAGTCTTGCTCTTTCAAAAACTCCCTACTACCTTCATTCCTGCCGGGCATGAAGCAGCTCCTCTGGAGCAGGTGAGGCCTTAATCAAGAGCAGTTCAACGATAGTCAACGTAGGGCGAGAAAGCTTTTCTGAGTCACTTACCCCGCCCAGATTTACCCAGCCAGTCCAGGGTTTGAACTGGCAAAGCATACCGGTCACAAGCTTGCCTCTAATCACTAAGCTACCACAAAATGCCACAATAACTACTAGACAATTATTTAAAAGGACAACTGTCAGTTAATAATATCTACCTACTGTAATTGCACAAGTCTACAGGTGCATAATGGCATGCATTCATTATGCATATACAGTATGCATCTACGTCTGACCGTCCGTCCGTGTGTGTGTGTGTGTGTGTGTGTGTGTGTGTGTGTATGCTTTCTCCTGGCCTGCAATGCTGCCTTCAGCTTTAATTTCCAGTTGATATATCCAAGGTTTCTTCATAAAACGTGAAAAACGTTATGACTTACACTTGTACTTGTGTATGTCATAACACACCGCATAAGAATTATAAGTATGATCTTTTTTTTTAGGTTACTGAAATGAATCTAAATGAACAGAGAGGGAGAATACCATTGGTGACAATGTCTCCACAGTGTAGCTGGTGCTGATGGTTGACTGTTCATTTTTACATTTGCTCGTACAGAAAAAAAGCAAAATTGTTACTCGAAAGTGAAATATTGTTTTAATCTTAAGATTGCATTTTCAAGAATGTAATTGTCCCTTTTATAAAAGCTATAAAATATGAACATTTCCAGTTTTGTTCGATTTTATTCCCATTTGTAGATAATGCATATTCAATGTGAATCATGAAAAGAAGTCACCTTTATGAATTCAATGCAAAGAATTTTAGTGACGTTAGGGAACATATGCACTTGCCAGCCAGTTGTAGCTGACCAGCAACGCATCATGTTTGCATTTGCACTGCAAGCTTTATATACGGTATATGTCTTACCGAAAGACCATTTCATTCACTTGAAACTGTGTCTCAATGATTCCACAGGTCCTCACTCTGACTCTCAGAACATCCGTCTCAGCGGGAATGTAGTTGGGAGCGACGATCCGACTCATGTGCTCAAAGAAACTGGAAAGGAAATGGGACAGAGAGCAAGAAACATCACTAATTGATGAGACAATGGAAATCTCAAAACAAAGTAAATCAGGAACATCACAGTGAACACGCATCCCGTTTCTGTTTCTGTCAGATAGGCTGAGCTAACATCACATCAATTGCCAAATACTCAAATGCTATCGGAATAACACTTTCTCCAAAATATCGAATTACAACATAAACTGGACAAAATCTAAAATACGCCCACTTTCCGAGGATGCTTGGAATTGAACTCAAGATCCACCCCTTTCCTTTCATACTGGTAACATCAGGTATCTGGGTATTTCCCCAAGGCTGCCAGATGTGGTCCATCTAAATTTCAATCCTCCCTCACCGAAGAGGATTTAAAACGTTGGATGAACCGTCCCCTCTCCATAATAGAACGAATAGCAAATGTTAAAATTATTCCAAAAAAATCAATGATCCCTTTGAAATTCTCCCCACTAAGCCCACAACTAACTGGTTCTGTTCACTGGACTCTTTAAAACACCACACTTTTATCGGAAAAACAAGAAGCCCAAGATCAAATTGACCACACTAAAAACAATATATAAACAAATCCCACAGCGGATTACATTACATTACATTACAGCATTTAGGAGACGCTTTTATCCAAAGCGACTTACATGTCATACCGTAGGCGGAGGCAGCCATGCAAGGTACCAACCTGCTCAACGGGAGCAATTCGGGGTTAGGTGTCTTGCTCAAGGACACTACGACAGATTTTTTCCCGGGAGGAGCTGGACTCGAACCGCCGACCTTGCAGTTGCGGGGCAGGAACTCTACCTCCTGAGCTACTGCCGCCCATCACACCATGCACCACACACAGACACATATATTTGCATGTCTTTTTGACTGTGGGAGGAAACCGGAGCACCCGGAGGAAACCCACGCGAACACGGGGAGAACATGCAAACTCCACACAGAAAGGGCCAGGCGAGATTCGAACCCAGGACCTTCTTGCTGTGAGGCGACAGTGCTGCTAACCACTGCGCCACCGTGCCGCCCATATGATGTATATGTAGTATGCTATGCATATATGATGCAATGTAAAGCCCTTTGAGACATGCTTGTGTAAAAGGGCTAT
>OMOT01078113.1:0-20405 GCA_900312575.1 Acanthochaenus luetkenii
AAGATTTTAGTGTAAACTTGAGTTTTTTGAGGTGGTTCGGGGATCTTGTAAGGATGCCACCTGGTCGCCTCCCTAAGGAGGTTTTCCAGGCACGTCCAGCTGGGAGGAGACCACAGGGCAGACCGAGGACTAGGTGGAGGGATTATATCTCCATGCTAGCTTGGAAACGCCTTGGGATCACCCAGTCAGAGCTGGTCAATGTGGCCAGGGAATGGGACGTTTTGGGGCCCCTGCTGGAGCTGCTACCTCCGTGACTTCGGATAAGCGGTTGAAGATGGATGGATGGATGGATAATTAACAACTCAATTTAAAGTGCCCAAAAGAGCTACTTCGCAGTTATTGTACAGTGTGTAATTATTTTGTTTATGTAATAAATGCCAACTCATCTCCCAGTGTATCTACTTAACCTACCTTACTGATGTTGTAGGCATTGCACTTGGCTTGGAGGAACTCAGGGATGTCGGGAGACAGAGAGTACTTCTGATGGATCTCTTCCAGACCTCTCTTGTAGAACAGCTTCACGGAAAGAAGACATGGTGAGAGAAATGGTAAATTATAAATAAAATACATTCACCTCAACAGGGATCTAACAAAAGCAAGTGCAATTTTGTTATTCTCTGTATTATAGTGAATATTAGTCACACCAGAATGAATGATAAATGCAGAGAGACAGTAGACTCACATCACTCCTCTGAAGCTGGTTAACTTTGGCCTGCATCATGATGGGGTGGTCGTCAATAGCTGTGAAGGGGATGGTGTCTGGGTGTTGTCTGTACTTTTTCTGTAGGAAACACAAGGATATAGACATGAGACACATTACTCTGTCAAATATATCCTTTTAATCTATTGTTAAGAGGAATAAAGTGTGTGTAAGAAGATTGAGTACATACCTCATTGAGGATCTCGGTAGCTCTCTTGGCTTTTTCCACGTCCATGGAGCCATAGGTGACCCATGGGGTACCCTTGGTGTAGGTGTTGTAGTCAGACTTGTATTCATTCTGTGAAAAAAAGTGTTGTCACTATGGATATACATAATCCATCACATAATAACCAATAACTATTTTTCATATTGTAAAATACATTGCTTTCTTTGCTCCACTTCTTCCTACTTCTAGTTTCCCAACATCAAAAAAACTATTATCAGCAAAAAGACACTGGTATGTCTGTATAAGATGTCTATACTCACATCACTCTGGATGATGTTGGCTTTCTTGGCCAGGTCCAACAGTATGCTGTCGTAGGGAAGTAGGTAGCGGCTGCTGATGCTCCGGTACCCAGCCATGCTGGCAATCGCCTGGGACTTCTTGGCCAGGGTGACTGACATCATGTCCAGCGGGGTATGGTACTTAGTCTTCACCTTTTCATAGTCCTTTTTATACTCGCGCTGTGGAGATATTATGAGGCTGCTGAACCGTGCCCTATTAACTCAGCTCTAAATAAATAAATATTAAGAAGGGAAATGTCCTTAGCTTTCTGTCAGTAATTAACATTAAGCTAATGTCTTACATTACTCTGGATTTTGGCCAAGTGCACCGAGTGCAACATCTTGGGGTCATCGTTAATGCTGAGGGCTCCAACCATATGTCCCTTGTTCTTTTCATACTCCTTCTTATATTTAACCTGCAAGGAGGAGCAAAAGGATGTCAAGTATTAAATTAATAAAAGACACACCCAGACACACTTCGATAGAGTACTCAAATGAAATGCATGCAGGAAATTCTCAATTCCCATAAATATTGATATTATAGCATACTTACATCACTGGCGATGTTCGTGTGAGCACGGGCAGCAAGGATCGATATGGCATCACCCTTGACCTCAAACTGTTTAGCTTTAAGTTTCTCCCAGTCATACTTGTAACAGTTCTGCAAGCAGAGAATCATGTCATTGTTGGCAAATTTAATCGTTTAAATTTCAATTATCCTCTGAAATTAAGTCTCTTTATAAATAAACTGAATTACTTACGTCACTAAGGTTATAAGCATTAACTCTGGACTGGATGAAGAAGGGGTAGTCTGGGGGCAGGTGATTCTTGAACTTTGTCTCCTCATACTTTGCCTTGTAGTTCAGCTGCAAAAAGGACAAAGTGATCAAATTAGAATTGATCAACAATACTCTCAAATTCCTTCCAATAACTCAATATGATCAATTCATAGGGTATTGGTCATAGGTCCCAATTGTAGAACTACTGTAATTTCAAGAAATTTGAAACTCTGCACAGGTTTAGATACATAGTTATTTCATTTCCTGTCACTGGAGGGCAGTGGAGGATTAACCGGGCACTTTACCTAAGACTTATGTATCATAACTGTCACTTTCCCTGCCCACCCAACCCCTCTCTGATCACAGGGTTTATTTTGGGCTGAATGCTTGCTGCTATTTATAAAACAGAGAGATGGCTCTCCAGTTTCCATGGTGTCCACAGAAAGACAGCTGGGCTATGTGGATGAATGGCCACATTTTAAGGAAGTCTGTGGCTAGCATGTCTCCAAAACAATCGTATCCAGGGCATTAGCTGACCGTTACATTTGAGTCAGTAAATGGACACAGTATAAAAATAATTGTGTTCACAGCAACCCTGTGAAATTTCACTTAACAACTGTATGGGTTCTGTGAACATACTGAATATACTGAAATTATGATTTAATGTTATTTCTGATTATTTAGCACCATCTTTCAGTGCCCATCCCATGTGGGCTTATAAGACACACCTCTTTTTTTAAATCAATAGTATAAGGAGCTGGTCCATGCATTTAGACACTGTACATACATCACTTAGCTGTTTGGTGTTGATGGCGGCTTGAACAAGTACTGGCGAATCCGTGACTTGCGTAAATGTCACTGTGTCTGGATGATGGCGGTATACTTTCTGCAAAATATAGCAAGAAAAAAAATCGGTGACATATTTGTACCAAAATAGAATAACTATTATGAATTTAATTTTACTGCAAAGAAATAGCCATACAAGTCCTATTAACCAAAACTACTCACATCTTTACACTGTTGAAGCTTCTTACTGACTTCATATTCAGGCGTCAGTGTTTGAGGGAAGAAACATCTTGTCTTAATGTCTTCATAATCAGCTTTATAACTTTGCTGCAAGACAAAAAAGATGATACAAAATGTAAAGGAAAGATCGGATTATCTAGAATGAATTTTCACAATGTAACAAAAAAGAGGAAAGCAAAACCCAAAGTGACTTACCTCATTCTTCCAACCTTCAACTTTCTGGCAGTGAAGCATATAGATATCCTCATAGCTTCCAATGTAGTGGCCCTTCACCTCATTATCATACTTATCTTTGTACCGTGCCTGGAAAAAAATACAACTATGTTCCAAATGTATATATATTTAAAGGAAAAAATGAAATGAAAACAATAACTAAAGGGGTTAGTAGTGAAAGAAAAACAGAGCATGTTTGAGCTAATCATAATGAAAAACGAATCTAAGAGTATACTCACATCAGTGAACTGTTTAAGGACTGAGTCCATCTGAAACTTAGGCGTGTCACAGTAATTGATGCTGGATCCCCTGGATTTCTCATAGCTGGCCTTGTACACTTTCTGCAAAGGAGAGAGCAAATAATGAATGAACAAAAAAAACATACAAATTGTGAAAAGAAACAAATCTTAAATGTTATTAACAAGTATATATTAACAAGGAATTTAAGGAACTAAATACAGACTCTGACAAGTATGGTACTTAAAATTGGCTTAAACTTGAAAACTGACAACATGCCAGTGAGTCTGGTAACTAGGTTAATTGCAATCTTCATTAGGCATCAACTCACTGTATACAGGGTTATACAAACACTGTGAGGGACTCCCAGTTGGTTTAAATAGCACCACTACCAGGAAGATCCAGTTAGAAGGGCTTCTTGACAGACACTCTGTATCATGCCCACAACTACCTCAATCATTTTTGCAGCCAGCTCAGTTTCAATTAACAATGTAGCAAGAGTAATCACAATCATGCAACCTAAATCTGTGGTCTACACAGAACGCATGGAAATTGACAATTCCATATATTATAGTACTTTCAATTTCACAGTCAACGCTACTACTTCTATGAGTGTATCTGCAGTAATGAACAATCATTAATTTTATTATCTAAAATATGGGTTGTCTATTAGTTATTTATGGAACCAGTACTGTACTGCAGTGATATATGCCTGTACAGGCCAACAGCTCAGGTGTTCTTCAGACACCTACATCACTGAGGATGGTGCCAGCATATCTGAGCTGTCTGAGAAGAGGATTCTCTGTGGCAGGGAGAGTGTTGTAGTCAGACTGTGCTTTCGTCTTCTCGTAGTCCTTCTTGTATTGGACCTAAAGATAGAAACATTGAGAATACAGTGAGCATGAGCAGGAGACAGTGTGTTGAGGAAATCTTTTGATAGAGTAGGCTACATTGACTCATATACCATAATACCTATATGGTTAGTCATGATGGAACAACAAGTGTCCCTATAGCATAGACGCTTTCTGGAATGACACATGTCTGCGTTGTGCGTGGATGCATGGGTCACCATGAGCTAAAGCTAAAAGGCCCACGCACACATAGGTGTTGAATCCAGTTTTAACAGGGCACTAATCGCACTACATTGAATATGTGCAATGAGAGTGAACCAGTAGAACTCTGAGCCATGTAGTGCGTGTGTGGGCTCTGCGTCAGTGGACTTGATGTGTTGACTCACACTCTGTTCTGAGACACAGGTCAACTCTCGATCATGTCTTCCGCATGAGATAGGACCTATAAAAATACTCTTTGTGTGTGTGTGTGTGTGTTGGGGGTGGCTGCAAAGGGATCTCTCCATTGTACTCACCGAGCTAGCAGCTTTACGTGCTTTCTTGTTTGCGTCGTATACAGGGGTGTCTGTTTGCATGAAATAAATGTGGTCTTTCATGTTCTCATAATCTTGGGTGTATTTTCTCTGAAAATGAAAGAAAGCAATAGTTGAACACGGACGCAGAAAAAAGATGACAAAATAATACAATTCTGTAAATCCTGTCCCTCATTAAGTTCGTACATTGCTGAGGTTCTCCATAGCAACCCTGGCAGTGGCCACGTCAAAGTAGGGGGTCTCGCACCATTGTCCCTTCACATTTTTATTGTAGTCCTCCTTGTACTTCAGCTGTGGGGTACAAATAACAATCAACATGATAACAAATACATTACAGAAGAAAGATTATCTTACTGTAGAGTAACATTTAGAGCATAGATGGATGATAATATAATATATTAGTTATCTTCCTCTGTTTGATGAATGAACATGTTTGTGACTGGAATCCCTGTAATGTCCTGCTATTGCTGGCCTTAACCTCTCCCTACCAGCCCAGAGTTGCTTTCACCACTAATACCAGAGGGCAGGTGACCAGTTTCCCTAGCAGTCTCCCAGGGTTGATGGGACTCTAAGTGGACAAAGACAATGTATACACATCCAAACTAGGACTTTATATCAGGTATTGTGGGTCATTGTCTGGCTGATGATGCGCGAGTAAAGCTTACTAGAAGCAATATTCAGGAAGGGGGATTTGTTTTTCCTTTGTTCAGCAGGGACTCTGAGCAGGGGACATAGCCATAGAGGCCACAGATTAACATTTCTAAGTGTGCTAATCTTCTCTCTCACGATCAGCTATGATAGCATTACTTCACTTTCCTCTTGTGTCTGTCAGTCTGTCTCTCCATTGTGCCTACAGTGTGCTTTATATACCATATCCTGTAGTATACTTGTTTTACGCATGCATGTGAGAATCAGTGTGAGATTCCTCCGCTTACATCGCTGCGCTGCGTGAACACTTTCTTGGCCAGCTCCATATCAGGAGGAACAGCCAGGGAGGTGTACTTGGCCATGCGCTCATTATGACCCTTCTTGTAGTGAATCTGTAGAGGTGAAATTTACTGAGATGGTTAATTCTTCAAGATCAATACCTGACCTTAGTGCACAGTCATGCTTCACCCTGATTGTATTTAATTGGATTGGTAAATTCCCTACATCAGCAGAAAATGTCAAATGCATTTGAGTTCAAAAAGAAAGAGGGACACCAGTGATGATTTCAATTGCTTACTAAAAATAGCCAAGTGTGTAGAAATGGTTACATATGATGCATCTGACTCAGCACTAAGAAAAGGGCTCCGAAAGCAAAAAGGAGAGGGAGGAGAAAATGCGCTCGCCTGTGTGATAGTTGCTGAAAAGCAATCTGCCAGCAAAGTCAATGTGAGAAATGAACTGCTCAAGTGAATTTAAAAAAAATGAAACGGCACACTGACTCACAGCCCTCTAGGAAAGTTGTCATATGGCTTGAAGCCACAAAAAAATTTCAGCTAACCTCATTTTTATAGGATAAATCATATGTCAGATCAAATTAAATTGTTCTATCACACTGAGTGACACTCTAACTAAGAGCATTTTTATAGAAAACCAATGTCAATATACTGTATGTTTCCATCTCATACGTGTTTTAATCATACACAGTTCCAAAATCTGAAAGCTGGATTGCATGTAGTTTAATTTACTGTAGTTGAGAGGTGGATGTTGTCGGCCTACTTACATCACTGAGGACCTCCTGAGCCTTGGCCACC
Organism: Acanthochaenus luetkenii; assembly: GCA_900312575.1. Classification (NCBI taxonomy): domain Eukaryota; kingdom Metazoa; phylum Chordata; class Actinopteri; order Beryciformes; family Stephanoberycidae; genus Acanthochaenus; species Acanthochaenus luetkenii. Next base: position 6,583 of record OMOT01078113.1, read on the forward strand.
CTACGCAGCTCAGGGCTGTCGCTGTAGGGGTAGAAAAAGGTCTTTTCTTCCTCATAGGCCTCCCTGTACAGTTTCTTAACGCAGAGTAAAGTCATGAATTATTCACAGAGATCCAAATCCTTTCCTATGTTCGTTCAAACAAGTCATGGAATGAGACGTTATTCTCACGTCAGCAGTAATTCTCTTTGGATCTAAAAGGCAGTGCCGTTTGAATGGCAGATTGTGTTTACTTTGCTGTAGTTAGCAGCGTTCTTCACAGCTAGGACCAGCTCAGGAGCATCCGGAGGCAGCAGGTACCTGTCCTTAGTCTCATCCCACTTCTGTCTGTACAGAACCTAGAGGAGATAAGGAACCCAGAGGAGTGAAGCATTCCAATGAACAAAGAGTGACTTTTTTTGTATAACCTTTGTATCCTACAACTAGCAGTGAATTACTGAGCTCTTCAATGATTTTCTTCAGAATGACTGTTAGAATCTCAGGACACTCACCTTGCTGATCAACTCGGACACACGCTTGACGTGGGCGATCTCTCTGGCCTCACCATCGTACAAGCTGGTCGTCCGGGTCTTATTGCCCTCCATGCGGTATTTCACCTGATGGGTGATAATAAGAGTCATTTCTCAATGTTCTTGATTAGAGCAAGATCAAATTACTTTTTTTAGCGGTTTTGATCTCATTTGGATTAAAAAATATATATTTTCCCAAAGAGGACATCTGCACGACCTTGTTCATTATCTCCCTGCTTCACATTCATCCAGTCACACACATTCTGTTGCTGACCACTGAGTAGCCTCACTGAAGTAATTGGGTGTTAAGCACCATGCTCAAAGGCGCCCTGACAGTAATTGTTGAAAGAGGGAAGAGTGCTAACCATTCACTTTCACCAGGTCTGGGGATTCAAACCAGCGACCTTCCGTCACAAGGCCTCACCCCTAACCTTTTAGGCTACTTGATTTGCGGTCAATAACACCACAGTCCTCCTTAGTAGTACCTCACTGAGCTGCTCCTGAGCCTTCCTGATGCGGATCATCTCAGGGCTATCGGTGATAATGGCAGGGGGCTTCCCCCTGGACATGTCATAGGCATGACGGTACTTATTCTGTCAGGGAGAACAATGATGGGAAAGAGTTATAAAATAGTCATGATATGAAACACAAGACACTGCAAAACCTTATATAAAACAAAAGTATTCAAAAGACAGGGGACGATCTGTGATAGTGCTGATTTGAATACTAAATTGACACAACCATACAGATTGAATGCAGAAGAAACAGGGACAAGAGAAAAGTATTGATTTTACTAAGTATTGACTTAGTATAGGCAAAACTTGAAATTGTTGCTTACATGGCTGAACTGCTCCATCATCTTCTGGCTGTGGGCCAGGTATGGAGTCATGAACTTGGAGGTATCCACCTTGACCTTCTTCTTGACTCTCCTGGTGGGCAAGCCAGACTGGAGAAGGATAGAGGGAAATGCAGTTAACTATCCTAGTAACAAAACGGCCCAGGTTCCTAGATTACAGGAAACTTGGCTAGGAAGTAAACCACTTACAGCAGAGATGTCACCAAAACCATATGGAACAGACGGAGAAGGGATCAGAGATACTGTTACCAGATATATTGTAACTGTAATAAATGCTAATTCTGTGATTAAATCTAGCTCTGATAGGGGCTAAGAATACATACTGCAGTACAACTATATTACTCACCTTCAATAACTCATAGCAATGGCCAGTCAAAATATGGGTTAAAGTTGCTAATGTGCTATGTGATTCAATAAAGCACAAATTGATTCTACATGAAAGTAAGTCAAAGGGTGGGGATTTCAGCATTATTGTGTACTAAGATTAAGTAGGGCAATTGTTTTACTGAGGCAGAATCTTATGACATTACGAGATAAAAGCAATGCAAGGAAATGGATAGCTGAGAATAACACCTATAGTAGCCATGAGCGCATCGTGCTGCATGCATATTCAGCCTCAGCAATACTTATAAATGATATACATGAAGGCTATCTCATCTGTTGGGCAGTAAAGCCACCCAGAAGTCATTAATTGCCCAAATAGCAGCCAACTTGTTTAATTTATTTAATTTATTTAATTAAAAGGGCAGGATTGATTGCATTTCAGTTGTGAAAAAGAGTTTGATAAATAACCCATGTGTTCATGCACAAGCACAGTTGTGACTAAATTCTTCGAGAATTACTGACTTCAAAGCTTTAACATAAATAACTGCCATGACCAAATACACTATGGCTTACAGTAAAATAGCCAGACAGTGGAGTGTCCACAATGGCATGCAGACAAGGTGGGGGATGCACCATTGGCTAGACACTGGAAGAGTAGACTATTTTTTAAATTGCTGTCCCTTGGGAGGTGATGCTTTACCTGCATGGACTGAGTGCTGTTCTCAGTGACAGTCGTCGTATAGGACACACTCTGGGGTTTAAAAATTGCCAGAACAAGTTATGGGAGAAACAGCACAGTGTATTTGATTGAGGTTGATTTTTCCTCAGCTCTGGTACTCAATTAACAATTACAACCACTGATTCTTCCTCATGCATAACACACCCGAACCTGTATAACAAGTATGACATTATTGTACTCTATCTATGACATTAGTAGCTGTCAAATGCCGTCCTTGAAACAGCATACAGCAGAGCGTCCTCATGAGGGATTCCCATCTTTACCAGTAATAAAACGCTCTCATTTCCAATCCCATAGTATTTCTAAGTGAAAATGCTAGTCCTCTGAGGTCAATATACTGTAATTATAGCTGCAGTCTAATTAAGCCTGTATTCTACAGGGGAAAGAGAAGCCTATAATAGTCTAGGTTGTATGTGTGAGCCTGACTGCCTGATCCTCTGACCCTCCCTCTAAACACCAAGCACTCACATGACTTCATTGCTATTCTTATTGGTTGTTATAGAGCCCATTGTCCTTGCAATCAGTCGTTATCGCACACAGCAGTACACAGATCAAAAATCAGTTGAAATGGCTTTAGAATCTACCCATGTCTGTTCACACACCTCTAAATGGGTTTAGTGCTGAATCTTAACCAACAGCACAGTAACCAACAGCATTCCCACACATAGTGAACTATTCCACAAATAGCACGTGTCTAACTTTAACAGTGCCAGAATTACAGTGACCTCCACTGAGAAACCATCACAGCGGGACATTCTCGGCCATATAAAATTGGAAACAGCTAAATTAACTGAGCTATGTTCAACACCATGAGCTACCAGAGCTGAGAGAAAAAACATCTCAATCAGTATGATCAACATTTGTAAGGGGCATCTCTATCTGAATCTATCAGACGGGAGAGAAACGTACGTGTACATGAATCCCCCAACCCCACCCACCATATTACACATCACTAAAAACAATGGGGAACCAGAGGAAGTTAGTTGCATTCCACAGAGCTTACAGTAGTACAATATATTACACAACTTTATCCATCTACAATGGCTCCAGCATATTCTCTCTCTCTCTCTCTCTCTCTCTCTCTCTAGCACATTCTACCACTGTGATATTAACAGGGTCCAGGCTCGTCTCACTTCCCCCTCTCTCTTCCCTCTCCATCTCTCTATCTCTCTACCTCTCTCTCTATATATCTCTCTGCCAGTCTGCCACAGATGTCCACTTCTAAATGTGTCTGAATGCTGACCAGAGCGCTCTGCACTCCTTCTCTTAATGGGGTCATTTTTGAAGTTGATATTATGGTAATATATGTCATGTTAATTGGGAGAAGCAATATCAAATTACATTTGTTTCGATTAAAGGCTCAATTTGTACAACCTACTAAATAACTGAACAGCAATCTTGAAAACAGAGAAGAAGAATCAAAACGAGCTCTTCCTGAATGCTTGTGAAGGCAATATATGCATATAACATGAACAGCTATATGTTTCTCCCCATTCTCTAGATCAAATAAGAAGCCACCTTACAGTTTAAACCAAAAATATGCAAATGTTCTCCAAAGTGTAAATGAAAGTAATAGTGAAATCAGAATGTATTGTGGGTATTCTTTTGTCCTCCCTCACAAATGATTTACATCTTTGCATTAAATATGGTAAATCTATTTGAAACAGTTGATATGTTATCCCCTATAAGATATCAGCAATATTAAGTATGGACAAATACAAGGCTAACTTTAATCCTATTTCACCAGGAAATAAGGGATTAAGCTGTCAGCCTTCTGCTTTCACTCTTCCATTGGACATGGAGACCTTCAACAACAGAATAATTCAGACAAAATGGACTCTAAATACAGCATAAAAATATTATTGAACCTTGAGGAGCTGAGGGTTCTGGTTGTTGTTGCCTATACAACACAACAGCAATAATATACCCCAAACAGGATTACATGATCATAAGTTTTATCACAGAGTTTATCATATAATTTGGACAGACAAATAATAGAATTGGTGTGAAACTCATGATGATTACATGGAAAACAATTACAACAAGTTTCAGTGCTAAGAGGTTGAATCTCATTACAACAGGGTCAAAATGGTAACATCCAGAAAGTGGCAGCTCCCCACGTCTGCATGTAATCAATCTGCACTATCTGTGCCATAGAGAATATCATCCTAATTTGAATATGATTCTATCATTGCAAAGTATGTTCATCAATGGGGTAAATATGCTAGTGATAAGGATAGAATAAGGAAAAAAGTGATATTGTGGAATAAAGATTAATAGTGGGATAACATATGTCATCTGCAGGAATCTGTGGTAATAAATGACTTGGACTTCATCTTGCACTTTTGGCAGATGTGTAATGATTACATCACTAGACTCCACCTATCAAGTTGTGTGGCTGTCAGTCAAAATGCAAGGCTTCAGGTAAAGGTATCTCTACTTTTGAAGGACACCCTAAATATCCCAGTAAAATATACTTATACAGTTGGCTTTTAAGGGCAATCCAGGCTTTAAAGCACATTGGGAGGTGTCCCTCTGAAACAGGATACAACAGCACACATGGATGCCTGGTTCCCTGAACTGCTGACTGGGCAGGTATCGTGACTAACCTAACTATTCATAGGGCCTGCCACTGAACCTGCATATCCAGAATATAACCTCAGCCCACAGAATCATATATGGAATATCTGGGTGTTTGATCATATTTAGGCTGGAATCCACAAAACTAATAAAGCATAGTCCTAGACTAAGTAAAAATTATCTTGAGTGTTTTGAGGGATTTACATGACATTATCAAATGTGTGTTCAAGAGGGTGGGCCTAATCAATTCATACTGTGTGCGGCCTATTTCTTAACTTCTAACCCTGCTAGAGCCTGAATGAAAACAATGTGTTTTTCACCCAGTGAGAAGGTATTTACTTACCTCTTCTACAATCTCTTCCTCCTCCTCTTCATATTCCTCATACTCCACAATGTCCGCCATTGTGGGACAGTTTCAGAGGTTCTACACAAACACAGAGACACTATTCATTATTTGTTAATTTTCCAATGAATGTGGTTTGACTTCATGAGCTAAACTGAAAAGCATGTTTCCATCAATGCGACAGCAACATAACAGTGTATCATTGGTTATTGTGTTATCTTACACTTCCTATCAATGACATGAAATCAACTTTTCAAAGAGCACATAGTGGGGTTAGGACTAGAGAAGGACAACTGCACCAGAGACATTTCAGGATGCTGCCAACCATCCCCTGTTGAACCCAAGTTACCGTACTCAATCAATAGAGACTATATAAGCAGCAAACACATATCACAAATGTAAAACATCAACATATAAATGTCTAACAAATGTGCATGCCATACCAGAGATATTCCTGTAGTATTTTCAGCAACCTTACAGTAAGGAAGCCTCACTTGCCATCCACTAGGGTCCCAAACTGATATTCCAACTTTGTGATTTGCCTGAATCCTAGACAAAATAACAGAAATGTGTCAAATACCTTAGAAACCGCGCTACAAATGTATATTAAAGTGGCTCAGGTAGAAGAGGGGCAGATTAGGTAGGTGTGACACCAAGTGCCTAATAGCAGGCTTCTGGCTTTGAATGTTTGACAGCACCCCCTTCCCCCCTTGCCCCAATGCCACTCAAACTGCTCCTCCTAGCTGAAGCTTGGCGACAGCTGCCCCACAGTGCTCCAGCTATTTGTCATGTAAGCCAATGCCACTGCCTGATTGGTTGGCTTTGTTTAGCTAACGGAGATGCAATGCCTTCTGAGGCTGCAGGTTAAATATAGGATGGCATACTAACTACCCTTTTTAGCATTCCGCTCTCTTCACATGAAAAAGATGCTTCTCCCCAATAAAATGTTATTCAAAAAGAGATAGGTGGAAGAGTTTAGGAAGACGGACAAAATGGCCAGACAGGTGCTGAGATTTTGGAAAGTAGAAATAATGGCCAGATCACAGAAGCATCCAATGGTACGCCTGCTCTGATCTTGCTGGAAGCTTGCAATTCTGGGTTGTTTGGGTACTCCTTTAACATGTGCAGCAGATCCTTTATAGTCCTTATCCCTCAATCAGCTGTCCCCCAGCATCCAGATGGCAGCAGAGGATGGAAAAGATAGAAGTCCAGGCAGATGGAAGGCCATGCAGAGTAGAGAAAATATAAAGATTTGTGTGTTTTTTCGTCTCTTTGCTTACCAGTTACTTTAGAGTTTAATGGTCTCCCAAGCCGCCAAAGCCTCCCCAACTTCCCTCCTGAGAAACGCTGGGCGACAGCACACAGCTGGGGCTTGTACCCGGTTTATCATGTGGCCCACACAGCCAATCAGAGGCCAGTGTTCTCAGGTTTCCAACTCTAAATATACCTAAGTGATCCCTTCAGAAAGGAGCACCTGTTGAGGCAAATGCATCAGCGGTACGGTTATAAGGTAGTGGGGCAGGGGTAGTGGGGGTCTCGAGAAAACAAGAGTAAACCCCAACTCTCCAGACAGTACCACCCAGTGTGGATGGGTTAGTGATGGTTGTGATGATAACAAATGCAATTGGTTTCAGGAAAATGTCTGGGAGAGGGTATGGCCATGGGAGGGGATCTGAAAATGTATCTGAGAAGGCCAGCTGATCGCCTGGAAGGGCTGTAAGCCAGATCTGTTGAGGTCATCCGTTAGCTGACCCTGGTGCGTGCTCGGTGCTGTCTGGAATCAGGTCAACATCAAATGAGCCACTGTGGGATTCATGGAAGAACCAAACAGTTGACACCATAAATATGATCCACAAATAAACAGATGCTCAGGGTAATCCAGAGGTGGAAGAATAAAGTCTGATAAATCACAAATGCCCAACCACTAGTTTGGGTTAAGCCTGTAAATGAATGATAAGTCACACTGGGCTACTCTTGACATTTGATCACGAATGACGATTGAGAACATTTGACACACTATACATTTTAGACCGTTAAGTACACTTTTAAGGTTTTTAACTTCACAGTTGTGAACTATGGCCTTGTCCTATCTGGACCTTTAAACACAGTATGAGTGACGCCAATACGTCACCTCTGGATGCAGATGAGTACTATATATACTGTATATTTGCTTCCTGTTATTAAATGGAGGAGTTCCATTGAACAACTTGGGGGACCAGGTAAGGGGTTGATAAACAACATTAAGAAACAAAAGAGCAAATCTACACCGTCTCCAGATTTTCAAAGCACCACCACTGCTGCTGTCACAATCTGTCTGATTCGTGAGTATAAAAAGTAGATTGATTTAAAAGTACAGTGATTTAAAAATACATCAAGAATATTCAAGATAACCTGTCCCATACAGTTAAGGTCCAGAACATGATTGCATAGAACGAGAAATGCACCTTTTTACATTTCCTCTTTTCAAATGTGTCCCTCTCTCTGTCTCTGGTATGTCATGTCTCTGTCTACTCTCACCCTTCATGCCAAGAGTAGGAAGCTACAGGACCCAGATCGACAGCAACAGCTGAATGTCTCTCTCCCTCTCGGAAGTCGTAATAGCCCTCCATTCTGTGATGGACTGGATCACTGCTGCTTGGTCCACATTAGCAAGGTCACTGCACTTTTGATCTAATCTGCAAGACTGAAGAAGAGAACTGTACAAGATAATGGACTTTTGTTGTGATCATGATCAAAAATAAACTAGCAAGGCGGAAAACATTTAGATGTTTTTCATGCTATGGAAACATCCAATACATTGCACTTCAAGCTCAGATGTTACGGGATATCACAGAATTTTAATGATTCTACCAGTAGAGAGAAGGACTTCCCAATGCCAAGGACATCGGGGGTGGGGGCTAGATGATGCTGGATGTCACTGGAAAATCTGACTGATCGACAGGGAGACTAGAACACAACAGCTGCAGAAAGACAGCCACAAAATAAACACTGCCAACTGCCCACTAACACCGTAGAAAACAATTGATTCCATTGCCACTTAGGTAAGAGGACTAAATGGAGGTGACTAGTCAGTCATGGCATGACTCTGCAAGAAGCAGGATGGATTGTTGTTCCCAACCAGCCATGTTAATAGATCAACACATGTATCTACCCCGACCTTTCTAGCTCTTTAATGAGCAAGTGATATCTTTGTCAATGTAGTTAACACTGGTCGATAATCATTGGAATGACTTTATAGAAGAGTAAAACCTGCACAATAAGCACTCGTTCATTCATACACTTTTTAGTTTCAATCCAATGTGAATCTTCATTTCAAAACTATAGAGGTAGAGGTAGAAGTAGAAGTGGGGAGATGGAGAGGGAGAGGGAGAAGGAGAGAGAGAGACCATTATAGATGAATACATTTGTATTGTGTGGACTCATTACTAAATGTAAAACATTGCTTCAACATTACGGCATTTAGCAGATGCTTTTATACAAAGTGACTTACATGTCATACCGTTGGCAGAGGCAGCCATGCAAGGTGCCAACCTGCTCAACGGGAGCAAGTTGGGGTTAGGTGTCTTGCTCAAGGACACTACAACAGATTTTTTTCGCCAGGAAGAGCTGGACTCAAACCTTCAACTTTGCGGTTGCTGGGCAGGAACTCTACCTCCCGAGCTACTGCTGCCCCTTCAACATATCAATCCATGTGGACTTGAGCTTGAATAAATGGGAGAAAAAGCAACAGCAACTCAAAGGTGCAGCTGATCAGTGAACATCCACTCGCTTAATGCACATCTTCTCAGCTATATAGCTGGTAACGTATATTCACACATCAAAAGGAACTTGGCTAACACTCGGATATTGATTCTCTTTTCTCTTAATGATAGTGGCAACTGTATTGTATGTAACAGCATTTCCACATATATATCTGATTTCATGCTTGGTGGCATACTGGTGTAACACTCAAGAGCTTATTATCCTGCTGTGGGTTTGCTTCCTTTGTTCACCACTCACTGTCTGCTGTTCACATTGTGGACATGGCCTCTTCCGTCGTCTCTCCCTGAATCCCTCTCCTTTCTCAATCTCTGGCTCTCTCCTCTCTACTGTAGATGCTCATTATGCTCCCTGAAAAGCATTGAGACCATGTGCTCTTATAACACATATTCTTCTAAGGACTATACAGGAATAATAACCACATTTGAAACTATAATTCTCAAAACAGATTACACTCCCCACTAAGGAACCCCAAATGCTACAGAAGAAAATAACAATCTAGAATAAGTCACCTGAAATAAATACTCATTCATGACACACTGCAATTCACCTGAAACGGATAAAAACACTTTATTTCACTGTTTTTCATTTTGGGCTGAAAGGATGAGGTCATATTGTAATTTCACCCTCAATTCTGCATGATTCAGTCATCAGCCATCATCGCTTGAAGATTCTGACGCAGGCACAAGGTTAATGTAAATACTGGACTGTACACGCAGGAGGGCAATAAAAACCACCACAGCCAGTCCTACAATACTGCAAGGCCACACTGGGCTAGACTCACACACAGCTAAAAGGCAATGTCCATGTACAGTCCCAAGTCCGCTGTTTTGCTGACTCCGTGTTTCATTGTAAGGAAAACCGTGCAGATGTAAATAATTTCAGTCTCTTTTTTGTCCAATGTTTCTTTGTTCGAGTGTTTTCAGTTCAGAAGAGTTTTGTAAAATAAATTAACACAAAATAATATCATGTCCTGGCAGCAGTCTGGCCAAGTCAGCTTCATGGGGAGGGGAGGGCCATCAGTCAACCGACCTCACCCCCAATATCATGTCTGGACGCGGAGAAAATAGAGCACACACTACTGATCCAAGGTCATAAGTCATCATCTCACACGCAGCCGTGACATCATCCACTCAAGACCCTGGCACAACCTGAAGGTAAAGAGGAAGTTTAGAGTGTCATAGAGGGGTGGGGATGTGGAAGAGAGAGGGACAGAGAGGCAGAGAGACAGACATTAAGATTATACCCCTGCATGCATGAGTGTATTTTATAAGTCAAGTCAGTCAAGGCACGTTCACACTATTCCGTTTTATTTATTTTTACATTAAAGTTAATGCAATGCAGCCGTTTTATTAAGGCACTGTGCATGGTGTATTGTTAGGCAATCAAAAGTTTGTAGGCAGCTAACAGTTTACAACAACGACCAAAATCACAATGAAGAAAGTAGCTGTAAAATGGAGTCAATATGGAGCACATTAGCTGTGTCGTGGGAGTTTCTGGCAAGTGTTTGATAGTAAGACATATGTACTGTTTACAAATACTGGCAGCGGGTTATTATGGAAACCAAGTTTGCATTGCGCAACCACAAAATACAGTTGAGGGAACGCTTCTCCTATACAAAAGCGGAATAGGGTGAGCGCAACCTCAGACTACATTAGCTCAATTTTTCCCATCTGATGCAACAAGAGAAGACAGTGAGTTGTGAATGCAGTTCCCACCCCTCCCCAGTGAGGGCACAGCAGGCCTGGATGTGCCACTGGTGGTCTTTGACAGAGGTAAGCTGGAGGCTCTGGGAGATCTCAGCCACAGACAAGCAACCTTTTACATCCTGCTTGTTGGCAAAGATCAACAGCCCTGCCTTTTTCAGATCCTAGAGTGTTGATAAGAGATGAGGAGAGGGTAAGGAAATGTGAGATACAGTACCTGGATTATTCTAAAGCCGCTGTCATAAAACCAAACACTGTATAGGTATTCATAAAGTATGCTACATGATTGTATCTACAACATTGCGTATGTATCTATACACGTAGAATATACTATATGAATGTATCTACATTCATATCGATGAAAGATTATTGATGCATGGCAGAGATGCTGTTCTGTTTTTGGTAACATTTGGTAGAATAAACAAACTGTCAACTTTCATGTTTATACATATATTAATGTATTTTATGTTTCATTACAAATTTCATGATACTCACTTCATGTGCAAGCATTCTGTACAGTTCCTCTTTGGTCACAGAGATCCTTTCTCTGTCTGTGCTGTCGACTACCACAATCACAAACTGAGAAATAATGAAGGAAAGTTAACAAAAGACAACCAACCCTTAAAGGATAAATGCACTATTTTGGACCTTAGACCCTACTTTCTACCTGCAGCTATGTAACAACATATCTCTCTAACTCTTAGACTCAACTGACACGTAGAGACCATAATTTCACTGATCGGTTCAGTATTGTGCTTTCTACAGATTTCCTGCAGGCTCTCACTGGGCTACAATAGAAGTCAATTGGGCAATGGTAAATGCTACTAAACTATGATAAATGTGCTTTTCCGAGACGGGAGGCTCAGGGTGTATACTTACAGGTCTCAGTATGCTCTCCTGTGAAATGAGTCGCAATCCTAAAAATGTTATGTGCTTGTCATGGCTTGGACATATGTATTCCCCTGGCTTGTTTTCTCTGCTCCGCTGAGGAATATGTGTCGGGGTGGGGAGCAGGAAGTGCCAGCTGAATTATCTAGATGAGCAGCCAGCGTTTCAATTCCATTGAAAACCTGGATGTATCCGTGGATGACACTGGATCATCTCCAGCCTGCACAACTGATGCCATGGACTTTCAAGCGCTAATAAACCAGGCAGTTTTAGAAACCTTCTTCCACATCCCCAAAATAAATGGAAGGAAGAAGCCCAGGCTGGAGGGACCGAACAGACAACTCTAAATTCTGTAAGTAATCCTTGCTTTCGGATAATACTGTGTTTTAGGAATCTGTAATTTGACTAGCTAGAGTGCGGATGTTTACAGTGCGAAGCGCGGTCGGCAAAATAGATCTGTTTCAAATGGAACTGTTGTCTCAACATTCGGTTTGCGATAGCCTACATTTCACAGGAGAGCATACTGAGACCTGTAAGAATACACCCTGAGCCTCCTGTCTCAGAAGACCACATTTATTGTAGTTTTCCCAAAGCATTTACGATTGCCCAATAGCCCAATTATATTGTAGCCCAGTGAGAACCTGCAGGAAATCTGTAGAAAGCTGAATACTGAACCGACCAGTGAAATTATGGTTTCTATGTGTCAGTTGCATGGTAGAAAGTCCACAATAGCAAACGTATTCTTTAACTAACAATTTTTGGGCTGGGCCGTGGGCACAGTACTTAGTACTTGTACTATGTTAACATATTGCCAATGTAACACTTTGATGTGTGCATGCCTGGAGGAGTGCACAGAACAGCCCAGTCATTAACTAGGGGACACCTAGTCTTAGTGGATGCTGGGTGAAATACCACAACTATTTGTTTACTAAAGCACTTTAAGAGGAATGAAAGATTTGAGCTTCTGGCAAATATCATTTCATGTCAACAGTAGACAGAATCCCTTCTGATCCAACCTACAAACTACTGCAGACAAACTGCACAGCCACAGCAATCAGCCCACTCAAAACATTCTTACCTCTGTGTTTGTATAGTACGTGTTCCAGGATGACCTGAGGGACTCCTGACCCCCAATGTCCCACATCAGGAAGTGGGTGTTGTTGACCACAATTTCCTCCACATTGCTTCCTATCGTAGGAGAGGTGTGCACCACCTCATTCATAGAACTACATCGTAAAAAGAGGCAAAATACTTTAAAGTTCTGAATGAAGCAAGCAAAGTTCACAATATGTCCATTTACATTTACAACATTACATTAATTAATAGAACTGCAACAACATATAGCCTACTGAAAGTGGTCAATATTGATACTTACAATTGATAAAGAATAGTGGTCTTCCCAGCATTGTCCAGGCCTACAATAATAACCTTGTGCTCTGAAAGGTAAAAAATAAACTTACAAAGAATTAAAATACCAAACAGTGAAACAGTGACTGACTGATCTATGAGCCCCACAAAATCTCTGTCAATGTCTAATCTTTGTTTAAAATGGGTCACAAGATGTGGAACGTGGAACCGCCTTGAGCACCTCAAACAACAGCCCTTCTTTATGCTTAACACTATTTCTCAGTGACAACTTGAGCCATTTCACACATCTGGCATCAGACATTGCAGGGCTCGAAATTGCGACCTCGAAATATAATTGGTCGCACCTGTGCGAGTGGAAATAATTGTTCTGGTGCGACCGTTTTTTCTCCGTTTTTTTCTTCTTCACTTGAACGTCCCTTTCTCTACATTCGCTAGTATGCCTTGTGACAGGGACCATTCTAACCAATCAAACGTGAGTTTGAGGTTTTTACCGTTAATGCTGATTCTAGATTGGTTGAGATTAGCCTTCAATCACTCCCTTTCGCGGCTAGCTAATGCTATCGAAAGCTAACAAGATTAATTGAACGATTACGGCATATTTTAGTAACGTTACTGATATAACGTTAGTCGCTGTGGCAGCGGAAACAGTTAATGGTGATGATGTATCCACCAGCAGAGAAGAAGGTTAACCGTTTTCAGAGAGCGGCTGAAGGACTTTGAATGTCTTCGGTATGAGAGCGGCGCAATGAACGTA
>OMOT01078115.1:0-10436 GCA_900312575.1 Acanthochaenus luetkenii
CTCGGCTGGCGCCTAGCAGCTGACGTAGAACTGGTGCGGACCAGGGGAATCCGACTGTTTAATTAAAACAAAGCATCAGAAGACCCATGGTGGGCGTAGTGTGCTTTGTATAGCTCCTGCTTCAGGCCAAAAGGCTTTATTGACATGACGCAATAACGTGAAGGGGAAGTCCGCCCTCTGATGGACCGCTGGCAGCCAGACATTTGTCTGGAACGTAAGAATCGATTCTTGGGAGTTGGTGGATCGATGCTCGTGGACAATGGAATCGCGATTCTTACATGAATCGATTTTTCCCACCACCCCTATGTAATAGCGTCTATTTAAATCGTTTTTATAACAAACTAAATGCAAAATAATGTTATTTTGGTAATTAGAAGGTAGACTAAGATTCCATTGAACAATTTAAGTGATAGATGTGCACAAACACCAGTCATTGGTCAAAATATTGCTAACTTTGGGCTGGGAAACACTGGTATAGGGGGTGTTACCGTCTAGTCACTAGACGGTAACACCCCCTATACCAGTGTCTAGACAGTGACTAGAGTCTAGAGTTATGGCGGGAAAGAGCTCATTACATATGCATAACACCTAGCCTTTAACTCCCAGATCTACACAATATAGTCACCCGTTATAATATTAACACTAATAAACAACGCAAATTCTTGAGCATTTTAATATCAAACATGACTATAGCCCCATAAATCATAAAAATTGAATAATGGGGATAGCTATAGTATAAAATCTCACAGATACATACAAAACAAGAGATACACATTAGAGTCCATCACAAGGTGATACCAAGTCAAATATTTCTTATGATTTTGGCCACATTCCTCCATTCTCATCTCAGATTTTCTGGCCCCAAACAGATGGTGTTTCATGGGTGCCAGCCAGGCCTCTTCTTTATCAGCATCCTTAAGTGCAAATGGGTCATCTACTTTCCATTACTGTTGGGTTATCAGGAGAGGGATCTCAGAGAGGGAACATTGAAACTTCCAGAAAGGGAGACCAGATGAGGGGCACCAACTCCAGTTCTGGACTATAGGATAGACCTGCTGCTTTCCACTTCACCTACAACCAGAATTTATCAGCTTGACTGCTGGCTGGTGTCAATTTCCCACTGTGACACCACTTGCAGTGTGCTACAAAAGCTAGCTTAAAAAAAACCTGAAGTAACCCTGAGGTCACCTGTGAGTGTTGAGCACTTTTAACACATGTTTTTCCTCTATGGACCATTCCCATATGAACTTTCAAACCCCACTTCAAAATAAAAGGCTGACGATGGATATTTAGTATGTGGTTACTGTGTGCTTTTTCGTATTACAATTTTTATTTTAACTCGTGTTTGTTACATTGTAGGCAGTGGTATGGTTTCTCCCCGGTGTGCGTCCTCATATGCATATCCTGATAAAAGGATTTTTGACATTCTTGACATTGATATGCCTCCCCACTGTATGTTTCCTAAAGTGATAGACGAGTTCTGACTTATGACATAAGTTCCATTTACAAAACTGACACAGATATTTAACATGCCTCATCAAAATCATAGTAAAAGCAAAACATTTGGTGCAATGGGACACTGTGTGGCTTCTGTGCTGCTCTGATGTCAAGCTGAACACCAGGATCAGAGGTTTGCCTTGGTCTTTTCCTTGGCAGGTATCTCTTCAATGTGATATGTTTAAACTCAGATGGAACTGCAGTGTGGCTGCAGAATAATCTGGGTTTGCTACACAGAGGGGCTGGGAGTTGTTGATCTGTTCTGACACTCCATAACCTTCTCCAATATGATTGGTTTTGTCAAGATCTACCGAGTGGGCAGTTGGGAAGTCCCTCTCTCTGTTCCCCGCTGGTTTGGATTGTCAAACAAACGGTTCTTGACCAAACTGAGCATTGACGCAGGAATTGGTTGGTTCCATTAGATCCAAAGTCTTGGAATGTGAGCACTGACGCAGGTTGCCTCTACCAGATCCAGAGTAAGTGCTGAAACTGCTCACCCTCTGGAGTGGTCCTGAGTTCCTAATCTGTGGGAGTTCTCGTTCCACCTGGCCCAGACATGGACTGCTTCCTGTTTGGCCAAAACATCCTCAGAGACGGTGTGAACAAGCTTAGGGTCTGAAGGAGGAAAGTATAGACACAAGTTGATTTAAACCTTTTGTGAAATCTCTATCAAGCACATAAGACATAATTTTAACTCATTTTCCAATGCTGTCTGTAAGAAATGAACCCATAATTTGTTGACAGATCCAGGTTTCAGTTTCTCCTGCTGTACATTGGTTCTGGTTCTGCATCTTGGTGATGGTGCTTTCCTGCCATATTAGCCTGTTACTGTAATTCAAATGTATCATGATTCATTCCATGGTTTAACAATTATCTGCAAATCTTTTGAAAGTATTCTGCCCAAAATCAATATACCACATTCAAAGTTTGCTAAAATCAACAAGCTATCAACATCTAATAGAATATTGAGATAGTAGCAGCATAATAATGCATACTCCCATATTTGATACTGCACGTGCAATATCTGTAACACAAGTGTAATTTATTACATTTTAATTGTACATGTGCTTTCATAAAGGTATAGTTGTGTTCAACAGTTGACATACACTTGTAAAGAACATGTGTATCATGGCAGTCTTGAGTTTCCAATAATTTCTACAACTTATTTTCTAAATAGGGCTCATTTGATACAGTCATTAGACTCAGCCACAAACGCTACAATGGGAAAGTCTAAGGAGCTCAGCACAGATCTGAAAAAGCGGATCATTGACTTGGAACAAGTCAGGAAAGTCACTTGGAGCCATTTCAAAGCAGCTACAGGTCCCCAAATCAACTCTGCAAACAATTGTTCATAAGTATAAAGTGCATCGCAAGCTATCACCTGCTGCTGAGAAAATATTGGTCAGGGTGGTCAAGAGTCAACCAAGAACCACCAAAAAGCAGATCTGTGATTAATTAGAAGCTGATGGAACACAGGTGTCAGTGTCCACAGTCAAGCGTGTTTTACATCGTCATGGGTTGAGAAGCTGCCGTGCAAAAAGGAAGCCCTCGCTCCAGGAGTGGCACCTTAAGGCCTGACTGAAGTTTGCTGCTGATCACATGGACAAAGAAAAGGCCTTCTGGAGGAAAGTTATGTGGTCAGATAAAACAAAAATTGAGCCATTTGGCCACAATGACCAGAAATATGTTTGGAGGAGACAAGGTGAGACCTTTAACCCCAAGAACACCAAACATACCATCAAGCATGGTGGTGGTAGTAGTATAATGCTCTGGGCCTGTTTTTCTGCCAGTGGAACTGGTGCTTTACAGAAAGTGAATGGAATAATGAAGGAGGATTACCTCCAAAAATCTTCAATCTAAAAACTTGGCTGGCTTAGTATTTCTGGTTACTTTGTATCTACCGTAAATACAAGCTGCCGACTGGGAATACCCGCTAAAAGACTATTCAAGCGTGATTGGCGTCATTTCCTGCATTTGTTCTCTTACTATTTTACAACACACATTGTTGAGATAATTCGCCATTTTTCCTTTGTTTTAGTTTTTCAAGGTAAATATTTAGAAACAAACTGTCTACATATTACGAGGTACGCCCAGTAAGAGAGGGTCGTGGTTTTAAGCCGTAATTGTGCAAAATCTAGCTTTAATTTCCATGTAATTTTACAGATGATAGCTGGTGGAAGCATCTTGCTTTGGTTTGACTGCGATGTGCTTCACAGAAGGCGGGTCCTAATGTAACCACAGAGAATGTTAGCTATTGGTTGAACTATTTATTTTGGAGAGGAAAACACAGAAATTGGACATGCTGCAATGACCAAGAAGCGGTACGTTTGTTTACTAGCAGAAAACATAAGTAAGACGCCCACTCCTGTCTCATCTCATCTCAGTCTTCCTTCTTTCAAAATGGAAGTTTATGGCCTGATTTTAGCGTTATGGTGCAACTTTTCAAAACGTGATTGTCTGCTTCTCATTCACAGTGATGGGTTACCTTTGATAACTGAATTAGAAGTCTCCAAACTTGTTTTCTATGCCATTTGGAATTGAATGGGAGTGAATGAGCCCAAGAGGTATGGCAACACTCCAAAATTATTTTGGATGTGGATGTTCCGACAAGTTAAAACACCAACGCTTCCCAGATATGGTGTGTATGTCGCATTAGCAGCTGCCATGAAACAGAACTGCAGATCTAACATGGCTGTTACTGGAAAGTAGAACAATAAAACTCCATCTATCTATGGCTCTGCATGTGACAATCTAGAGATGCCTTCTGACTAAAGCAGCAACTGCACTCTTGGCATTGATATGGTTTCTCCCCTGTATGTTTTCTCATATGAACAACAAGATTGCCTTTCTGCGCAAAGGATTTTTGACATTCTTGACACTTATGGTCTCTCTCCTGTGTGTATCCTTTTATGAGTAACGAGATCTGACTTCTGACAGTTCCGCTCATAAAACTGACACCGATATGGTTTGTCCTCTGTGTGGATTTTTACATGTCTTCTCAAAGTCTTAGTCAAAGAAAAACATTTGCTGCAATAAGGGCAACAAGGTTTCTGCGCTGTTCCAACTTCAAAATGAATATTCAGCTCAAAGGATTTCCCCGGTCTTCTCCTTGACAGAATCCTTTTCATGTTGAGATGTTTCAACTCAGACCAGAGTTCTCTGTTCCTCGTCTCACTTTCACAGTGTTCACATGGAGCCACAGAGCAGTCAGGTTTCACTGTAGGGGCAGGTTGATTGTCACTGGTTGCTTATGATACTCCACTGTCTGCTCCAACAGGCTCAGTTTTGATTTGATCAACTGTAAGGATGGCTGAGGAGTCTTTATCTATATCATCAACAGTCTGGATTTGGTAAAGACATAAGGGCTGCAGAGATTCTTGGTCAAACTCACTTTTGTCATAGGGAGGAATAGTACGTGGGAATGTCTTATTAATGCCAAATTCCAGACTTTGGGAGAGTGTCTCACCCTGACTGGAGCCCGCCTCTTGTTCCGTGTTACTGATAAGTGTCTCTGGTCTGGAGTATTTTTCTGTGTGATGATCTAGGGCCACCTTTTTAGTAAAACACTGGTCACACACTCTGAACTGATATGGTTTCTCCCCACTGTGTTTTATTATATGAACCACCAGATTACCCTTCTAGGCAAAACATTTGTGACAGTCTTGGCACATTGGCGGTTTTTCACCTGTGTGTGTCCTGGTGTGAACAATGAGGTCGGACTTGTGGCAGGAATACCTGTCACAGAACAGGCACTGGTATGATGATGATTTGTCCTTGGAATGCATTTTTTAAAAACAGTTCATGCAAATGGAACACTTGTTTCTTCACTTTGAGGATTTTAAACGGCATGCTCAGGTCACAGGCTTGCCTCACATCGCCATCTTCAATTTCAGTCAATATCTCTTGATCGTTTTCACTTATGGCAGGAGAAGAGTCGGGATTTACTGTATTAAGGATTTGACGGTCATCCATTGGCTCTGATATGGCGTTTTCTGGCTCCACCCAGCCCAGACTGAGGTTCCACTTGGCAGGAGGCTGGTAGTGACCAGATGGCAACTTGTCCTCTGTGACAGAGATCTGTAGTGGGTCTAAAGCAAAGGGGAAGACTAAATTAATTAGACATTGATGAGAGCTGCTGCAGTTGCAATTGGGACATTTTTATGGACTGCTTTGTAAAGTCAACCCAGAGACATAGGTCATGAATATTTCATTCAATGTCAGGGTGTCTACACAATTTCCATTTCAAAATTCCATACTTTTAGATGTTAATTTCTTAACTAGATTTTAAGATATTGGTCAGTGTTCAATATGATGTATGCTGATTGTGTCTGGGTAATATATCGTAATATATATGTGGACCATATCACTCTATAGCTGATTATCGTTACAAAAACAAATATGATATGTGAAATTACATTAGGTCTGTGCCTAAATTAAATATATAGTCATGCAAATTGGAACATAACAATAATTTCCCATACTTTTTGTCTAATTCCCAAACTTTCCAAGAAGTGAAAATGCTCAAATTCATTTCCAGACTACTTCCAGACTTTCCAGACCTTCAAAGAAACCCTGATGTACACTTAAGGGAATAGTTCAGGTCTTTAAACAATGTGATTTGACATGAACCGAGTCTCCTTTCAGTCCATGCAAGAAGCACTTATACACGTGCATTATATTACAAAAATTGTCTTGATGATTTTGAACACTACACTTAGATGTGATTTTTCAAACAAGCATGTATAATGCTAAAAATGCTAATGACTTCTGCCTCTAATATCTCAAAAAACAAAACGGTGGTGAAATTACTTTTTGAATTAAGAGGACTCCTGATCCACAATAAAGAACTCAGCCTTCATGAAAAGAGGACTACAGACTAAACAACCTGCTCTGTGTGACTTGGTAACATCCAGCAGCTTGCGGTGACTGTCGACCCACTTTGAACGGGGACATTTCTTCCTCATACTCTACAATTGTTCTTTCCACAATCTTAAAGATTCCCTCGGCAGCGGCTGACAAGCGCTCGCTGACAAATGCTCTCAGCAGCTTCAACGTTTTCACCATGGCAAGGCGTTCTCCACAGCTTGAGCTCAATGTGGCCTGTCGGTGGATGTGACTATTTTTGAATTAGATATGAGCCCTCAAGACCATTTGTTACTCCTGACTGGTTCAGAGCTCCTCTTCAACCTTCTGCATGTCCTCCAGATCCCACCTGGCCCCGGCCACATCTGGAAATACAACATTGTGTACTCCTGGTAGGAGGCAACGTCTAATGTAGCAGCAAAACTCAGGAGAATAAACTGGGGATCTGAAAGACATTTAAAAAATGATGTGTTTAATTCAGAGAAAAAAAAAGATCAATACAATCTGAGGGGTGGAATTCTATTTAAAATATATTAGCAAAACCTACAGTACAGCCATTGATTTAGTGTCTGTCTGTGTCAACTGGGGTTGATTTGAGTAAATTATGCACACAAAAGTAGTGAAATTGAAGGTTGTGTATCTTTTTTTAATTTGTAATCACATCAAATCATTTGTTTTACATCCTAGAACAAATACAATTCCACCCAGAGGTTTGGCTGTATTGCTTAGCAGCATTAGGTTCAGGAAGTAAAAATTATTCACTCAAGCACTTGAGACCTTTCAGTGTCCTATTTTCTTTATAAAGGCTTCTTCCACATTTAATATGGATGAATGAGGCAGAGGAATAGAGAACTTTATAACTTCATTTTAGGTTAATTTTGTGTATATCCACTGCATACTTTGACTGACCGTGATGTAGGATAAAGTAGTATGCGCTTGAATAACTGTAGGTGTTTGGCCAAAGACAAAGACCCAACTGGTCTGTAAAGGCCTAAGACAGACATCTCGGCTCGGAAAAGTCTTTTTCTGGTATTGTACTGTATTATCAAACGGACAGTATCAGTCTCGGCTCCGACCTGGAATGTTGATTTGAATGGGGATGTCCGTTCTATCCAATTAAAATTCTATGATCAGTCCTCAATACTGATTGGCTGGGTCACCTTGGAAGCCTTGTTGCATTCATGTTACATGGGAATAACCATCTGAACGAATTCACAGCTCAAAACACCGACTTGAATATGTTCATACCAAACCTGTTTGAAGCTGTCAGACACCATGACTGAAGTTTTCTGTATTTTGGTTGCTCATGATCAGCTTTTTCACACCATGACTTCCTGACTGACACATTTGAGTTAATGTTTTACAGCAAACCAAACAATTGCAATGTCACCCACAAATGAAAAACAAGTAGTTGTCCTGCCATGGCAATTTAAAATGTATAATCACAAAGGTAAATGGTTTTATTTGAAATGAATATATGCATCATACCCTACACCTAACTTCAGGTATTTCCTTCTTGGTGACATCGGAATTCAGGAAATCGAAGAAATCGGGGTTCATCACCAAACCTTGAGTTCCTTTACATTACATTACAGCATTTAGCAGACACTTTTATCCAAAGCGACTTACATATCATCATACCTTTGGTAGAGGCAGCTATGCAAGGCACCAACCTGCTCAACGGGGGCAATTTGGGGTTAGGTGTCTTGCTCAAGGACACTACAACTGATTTTTTTTTCTTCTGGGAGGAGCTGGACTTCAACCATCAACCTTGCGGTTGCTGGGCGGGAACTCTACCTCCTGAGCCACTGCCTCCCCTTTACTACCTGAAAGCTGAGGCGAAAAGTATTTTCTAGTAGTATTTACCATCTGACACATTTCCCATGGGACTTGAAAGCAGCATTAAATACCTGATAAACATCCACACACCTTTGACCACATAATAGTTAATTTAAATATTGAGGCACAAACGAAAAATCACCACTTTGTTTAGATGCTGTTCAATAATGATCGTTTAGTGGAAGACAAACGTAATTTTTATCGTGCAATGATGTATTAAAAATAAAATACTTGTTGGACATTTGAGACATTTCTTTTTTTAATACAATGGTGGGTGACAGCCGTTTACTAATAGCGGTAAGCCATGATAGGCCGTGATTTACTGTGATTGTAGAACAGCCCCAATACATACCATTTTCGCTTGTACAGAGAACGTCACAACAAACTCCATTCAAAAATCTGGCAATTTAATGTGGCACTGGTTATGGGCTGATGGGCATACCTGGTAGAACAACACGCTTTACATATTCTGACACTTCACCGCGTTGGGCAACATTCAGCAGTGTGAAGCTGTTTCTAAAAATTGACATTTTGTTGAAATAAGTGCTGTTTTACTGGAGCACATGTATGCTGTTAATACCAGTGGAGCCTAACGAGTCACAAAAGGTCACGTTTTCCAATTATCAAGGCAACATGAAACTGGCAGAACTTTTTGGTGGACTTTGGCGTGGTGTTCTCTCCATACAAGAGGACGGCACAAATCATGGCTAGCTTACCTCCAGCGATACCATAAACTGGACAAAAGGTTTTCAGAGCTAGCAAGCCGTTTCCCTCTTCGGACGACCAGCATGTTAAACAGTCAAGTTGCTCACCCTGATGACATTGTAACTCCCCTTTTCTCGCTCAGCCACTGCTAGTTAACCAGCATTAGCGTTAGCTAAGGAAGGCTAGCTAGCTACGTTCAGCTCACACTTACAATACCTGTTTGACAACAAACCTAACTTACCTAGAAAACATACACTGCTGAGTAGTATTATTCATTAGAGTTTATCGCAACACTATTAGCTATTAAAACATCTGAAGCCACCTAGCTAACTGGCTTTAGGTTGGTGACCACAGCCCAGGTCAAGCCATGACGCTAAAGACACATGCTAGCTAGGCTTCTAGACCCGCCGGGTACGTTCGTGGTTCTCTCCACCCGCTTAGTTCAAAACCATTGATTTCTCAACAAGAATGTATCACAGTCCACATCGCTCCCACTCACTAATACCTATGAAATATCTAGAATATTCAATATAACGAGGTCTGCTGTTATCCTCCCTGCTATTACAAGGGGATGGATGAGGAAGGGGTTTGGGCCCTGGGGTGGAGGGTCAAGGAATGTGGGGTGGTACCAGCAGGGGGGACTCTAGGAGATGCAGGGGAGGCTGGTGGAGCTGGTTGCCGTGGAT
Source organism: Acanthochaenus luetkenii (assembly GCA_900312575.1). Classification (NCBI taxonomy): domain Eukaryota; kingdom Metazoa; phylum Chordata; class Actinopteri; order Beryciformes; family Stephanoberycidae; genus Acanthochaenus; species Acanthochaenus luetkenii. The sequence continues at coordinate 9,591 of OMOT01078115.1, forward strand.
CGGACGGCATGACTCGTGACCAGTCAATAGCCGTAGGGTCCAGAGGGTGGAGGCCACACTTCCTGAATCCCGCCACCACCACCCTCCGATCCCTTAGCCTCTGGTATGAGTCTCAGTACCCTTGAAAACTCCTTCTTGGGAACCACGAAGGAGTGGCTAACTGCCGACATATCTCCCACAAGCCCAGAGAAATCTGTCTTCAAGGGTCCCAAGAAACTCACATCCAGTGGCTGCAGGATGTGAGAAGTGTGTGGCGGCAGGCACAGGAGGATGACCCCCTCCCTCTGTGCCACCCGGACCAGCTCTGCATCCAGGTGGGACTGGTGGCCGTCCTAGACGAGCAGCAGAGGGCGCTCCTGTGTGGTGTACTTCAGGAAATGCTCGACAAACCACTTCCTGAAGAGTTCGGAGTCTATGTACCCCGCTGGTGACTTTCCATAGAGGGCATGGGGGACTCCCTCTTTGTTGTAAGGTCCCCCCGGGTAGCCCCCCTTGTAAATAATAAAAGGGGGGACGTCCTCCCCAGCCACATTGAAGCAGGCCAGGACGGTGATGTGCTCATTACATTACAGCATTTAGGAGACGCTTTTTATTCAAAGCGACTTACATGTCATACCGTTGGCGGAGGCAGCCATGCAAGGTACCAACCTGCTCAATGGGAGCAATTTGGGGTTAGGTGTCTTGCTCAAGGACACTACGACAGATGTTTTCCCCGGGAGGAGCTGGACTCGAACCGCCGACCTTGCAATTGCGGGGCGGGAACTCTACCTCCTGAGCTACTGCCACCCATCACACCAAGCACCACACTACACACAAACACATATATTTGCATGTCTTTTTGACTGT